>JADGIP010000624.1:0-13843 GCA_016618355.2 Astraeus odoratus | reverse complement strand
AAGTATCGAAGTCGAAACAGAACAGAATATAGTACTCCACACTTACGTCAAGCGTGCACGTACAGATGCTGTGCGCTGCCCTCAGGCTTCAAATAATGTCACTTACCAGAAGTCGTTAGAGGCTTTGTTGAGATGAGTGGAACGCATTCCGGTAAACCGAGTAAGCACTTATCTCAGATTCTTTTGTAAGTGCATAAGATCTGCTTTTTCAAAGTCTATTCAATAGTCATGCCTGCAATCACCTTAGAATATACTTAAACACCACCTGTAGTATTAATACCTTGCATTCTAGGGATGAGAAAGTTGAACAGTCCAAGAAGCAGGACTCAGTACAATAATGTCATGAGAGAGATTCTTTATTTTGTATAACGATATCATGGGATACCAAGAAGATAAACATGGCCATACTTTTCATTCAAATAGGTGCCATTGGACAATTTGCATAGTGCATGACCCACTACAATCCATGACACTCTTCCTACATTCCTTGAAATGCTTGGCTGGTTAATTACTTATCCCCTCTAGTTACCCTGGGGGTAAATGCTCCAGAGCATCTCATAACTATGGGGTTCCTTGTCGGGTACGGACATGAGGAAGAGCTGAGTAGAGGATGTGAGAGTTTATTGTCCTGGTACAACAGAACTAGTGCATTTACCTCGTATCCGGGAGTGACATACCATATGTCGTCCGTATTCCTGATGCTGAAGGAGAAGATACATTGAGTATTCCAGCGACTCCATCGTCACTCCGACGGGATTAACTTACGTGTATGCATTATCATAGCCTGGTTCGAGCTTGGCAGTCCAAGGAAGAGCGTCTCTCCGTCGACGACGACGTTGGACCCCCGCCGTTGGACATAGCCATCGGAGCCACGGTATTTCAACACGTGGGCGCTGTTGTCTAGCGACCTTTTTATCTTCGTGAAAATAAACTATCCTCGACACAAGATCAAATCCGTGGTTAGTCGGCTATTGCATAGACTCGGGACATACAGTCGCAGGATTCGGCTTGTATCCAATCTAGACCACCCCATTGTCGTTGACCATGACAAAACCACCATGACTATCAGGGTCCCAGAAGATGGAAGAAGTAAAACAATCTGGAAGGTTGACGACCATGGAAAAGGAACGATAGTAGATACTTGGTCTGCTAACTGCCAGAGGTACTGAAGATGCTTGCCTTTTTATCCTCCAGGAAGTGGATTCAGGATCCGAGCAGTGTCACGGGAGCTGGACAAACGTAACTGGCACCATCGAGTGCTGTTTTTATTACTTGGCTTTGGCCAGACAGCCTACCATACACTCACCGAAACCATATCACGAGAATATTCGATGGAATTATGCCTTTTACCAGTGCTGAGTCGTCGAGAGGGACAGCCTTCCCATGCAATACTCTGTCTCTGATACCTAGGTTGGATATCTGACAGGAACAGAGGTGAAACATACCAGCAGGATAACATGAAGACAGTTGTATGGAGGCCGGAGTAGACTTCGAGTGACAGAGGTGATATCGAAGGACCTACTATATGCTAGTTGGCGACTTGCATTCCTGTAAGAAATACATATACACAAGTTCAGTTACATGCTGGAGAAAACTCACAGCGCAGTGGTATCCCTAACCTCGTGATATAGGTGATGCTGATATAATGTAAACACTGCTAAACCAATAAAACAACGTCCAGATGTCCAGGAACGCATAACTCTGGTCATTTGGCGGTCATCTAAACACCGCCGATCCTGTTCGACTGATCGGGAACCCGCCACGTCTGCGGAACTTTCAAGGTACTTAAGGACATCATAAACAGTAAGCGGTTAGCTTCCATTTGGACTAATGCCAGGCACAGTGCTGATCGCACGGAGCATGCCCTAGTTCACGTGTTGATATTGAAATCGAAGCAGAATATACGATACTCAACACTTACGTTAAGCGTGCCTGCATGTAAGGATGATATGCGATCCCCTAAGTCTCTGGTAGCTTGGGGACTGACAAGGTGAACATGCGCGAAGTTCTAAAGCAACAACTCTGTCGTAAGCCATCATGGCCATCACCATTTATATATTATACAATTCACTGACCTCGATTAAAGACCCCTTACAGTGCAAGGGCACCATGATAGCTAAGATCATATGAATCATATTATGGGTATGTCACCGGGGACTCTGGCAAGACTCTGGTAAAGCAGAAGCCCAGCAGCGATATCTGGCGTCCCGCAGCTGCTGTATACGATACGGAGTCATTCAGACGCCCACCCTGAACTACTCGGCACTCCGGTTCCTTTGCGAACAATCCCTGGATAACTTGTCAGTCTTGAATGGAACTATGCTGCAATTGGATAGGAGTTGGGGGTACCAGTTTGATGAGAGGGTAACCGAACAGGAAAAGTATATTCCTTTCGTTCATGGCACCCAGGGAAATATGGATTAGGCCACAACTTGAATCCAGGCTCAGGGACAATAACAGGGACTCGGGGATATCGTATTCCGGGCGTGGTATGTAGAAGTTACGCGATGCGTATATATCCCATCCTTTGTTCATCTTCGTAATCCCGGTACTGTGTATTACTGCCTAGTCATCCAGATCCCGCACACAAGTGATCTCCGGAGGCTTCTTTGGGATTTGTAAGTACAGGCAACGGAACTACGCTTCCAGGACGTTGAAATGGTGCGAGAGTGCAATAGTCCCCTATGAACAAATCCCTACTAGGCATCTGGCATTCATACGTTCTTGGCCATGATAAGTCAGCAGAATTTCACGACTAGAGAATAAAAGACTGTTGAAACTGAAAACCATTGATTGCACAGTAGCTAGGGCGCGATGTCTTATTTGGTGGTGTATGCAGTGGGCTCACAGGAAGTCAGTGTTACAGTACAACACAAAATTCCCCTTGACAAGAAACGAGAACAAGCCAACACAGGCAACTCATACATCTGTCCAGCCCCCTTCATCCAGCTTATACGAAGCTTCGCTTTCGGGCCGATCGGGGCTATCCACCAGTTTGGCAACGCGCTCCTCTGCCCGACCTGAAACGCACAAACAGGTGAACATTAGTCTTCAAAATTATAGGAGTCTCGCGAGCGCCATCATAAGCCCAGACGGAGGGGCTGCTTCCCACCTTTCCTGAGGAAGATGCGAGTTGCGGATGCATGAGATAAGATGTGTCCGCCAATTGGCTTGAGCGCACCCCCAGCCACGAAAGTCATGGTTGCTCCGGGATCAGCTGTCAAACGAAGTCGAATAACGAAGTGCACTGTCATCTTCGATATTACCTTGAACTTGGTTGGTGATCAACACAGCGATCTGTGCATAGGTGGCATCAGAATGTTAGTCGTATCAGCAAGCGTTGCCGCACATTAAACTCCTCCGCAAGCTTCACCAGTTTTGAGAGCATCTATATGGCAATGTGTGTTGGTTAACGACTAGTTCTTGCTTGTATTCGTTCACTATACTTACTTGCGCCAGCTGAGACAGTGTATCTTGGGTATATTAGCCTTAGGTGCCGATATACGTACCTTCTGCTGCCTTTCACTGAGTTCCCCTCTCCCGGAGTAGTCAACTCTGAAAAGGGCCATGATGGAATCGACGATCTATGGTACAATTATCAGCATCACGCATTGCGTATATGGCGTCGCACCATCAGTCGAAAGTCCTTGTCCTCTGCAAAACGGGAGGAACATTCGTTGATAAGCTCCATCTGTGACTAAGTAAGCCAGAGTCGCCCCCATCGAGGGGTGGTGTACGGCAGACCTGGTGCTCGCTGTTGAATGCACGAGCTTGTTCGCGGCGTTAGCTGCAGGTAAAGCTAAATAGGTCTCAAACAACCATAGAGGATATTCTCCAGTGCCATGCTCCCGTCGACACCAAATCTATCTGCAATTGCTCTTATGCGCTCGGGGCGAAATGTGCCTTCTACGGGTGAACACCTTCGCAAGAGTCTGAATGGATTCTTACAGACCCTCAGTGTCGATATATGCAACCTGCATTGTTTAGCGCCAGCCGGTAAATCAGGAAAGTGAGTCTACCTTGCCAGAGGCTCCCCCGAGTTCTGGTGGGAGCTGGGACACGACGCACATGGTGTGCGCCAGCTGCGTCTTCCCGGTCCGATACTCACCATACACTATAGAACCAAATCAGAGCACTGCCAGCAAGTTAGTAAAGAACAGACCCTCGGTGATTGACTGGGACATAAGCCCGCCTGAACGACCGAATTATTTCACGCATGTGATTGGGACCTAATGACCTCTGCTTACCACCAAGAATAGAATCAACAGATTTACTGCCAGTGCTGATTACGAGCACACGTCGGCGCCGATCTTGCACTTCGATTCCCGTTGCGAACGAAGAGCCCTAGTAAGAGTGAAGCGCAAAAACAAGCAGCACCGGCACAAGTTATTACCGTGATCTTCTGAGCCGCTTCCTAGCAAGAAAGCGGTCGCTAAATTTATCTCGTATCCACAATGACGCATATATGTACTTGCCTTTATCTTTTCTACCTTGGCCTCTGACATACCCTAAAGTGTCGTGGTACATATCCAACCAGAAGCGAAATAACGCAAATACGGACCTTTATTTTAAGAAGTTGTCTACGAGTCGTCATAACTACACCAGAGACGGTATTGATTGCGGCACTCTGTTGACATGTCAAAATAGCGGATGGGAGAATATATATGCAATACCTTGAGTTTAAGGATGTCCTGCACGTTGATGCCCTGTTTCCATTAAATAGATGAATTAAAATTATATATCTAAACATGCACATGTTGCTGAAGCTCGTCAACGTTGTCGAAAAATGGGGTCTATACATGGTTAATGCATAACCCGCTGCTATTCGACACGGGTGTTACCTCATCCACTTCGTCCAGGAGTGGTGAAGAAGCACGACTTGGAGGAGGCATACTGGCTTCCTGAGCTGCACGGCGTGGGGCCATTGTACCTTGATAAAGATGTACAGTGGTGGGGATGGGATGGAGAGGGCGGAGTTGGGTAAACGCGATCACGTGAGGCTCTCACACACAAAAACACCGAGGCACCTCATGCAATCGTACAACCACGTGTGAGGTCAACCATGCGACTGAAATTTTGCGTCACAATTGGGTATAAGGACCGTAACGCAGAGAAAGTAGACTGCATGGAAGACTGTACGACGGTGTTGTCCATAAATGAATGACTTCAGTTATTCAAGTAAGGTAATAAGGGCTGCGCACAAAAAAGCGAGAACACGCAAACAGGCGCAACGCCAGCCATGACGTGCAGGACACGACAGGAAGTGATCAAACAGTGAAATCTACACAAGTGAGACATGTAATCAGTTGCGGCGAACGCCATACTCCGTCTGCATTCCGCGTAAAGTTCTGTACAAATGCAACGTGGATGAGTTGTAGTGTGTGCATGGAAAGGCGTGAGGGGCTCTCCAAGCTTAACGAAAAGAATTGGGTGCCAGCTGCAGCTTTACTTTTAACTGGAAAGAATGTTCACATTAATCAGGATGTAGCAGTAGCATCATACATACTGCAAAAACAGATGCTACACTCAAGAGTCCAAGTTATTCAAGTAATAAATAAACAAACAAAGGAATAAATTTCACTCGACTCGGAACCATTCCTATGTCAGTTAATACCCGATGCATCCTTAATAGATGAGAGGAGGATGTCATTGTAGTCGCCGCCAGCTTCCCACATGGCGAAGCCACGAAGTCCAGCATCTGCAATGAACTTTCCTTTCGCAGCGTAAGACTGCGCATCATCGTAGGAAATCATGACTTGAGTTTGCTCGTTGTATAAGTAAGGCTAGAAGTGTGAATGGCTCGAGCATGAACATGGATGCAAGGACAGACTACTCACGGTCCTGCTACAATTATCGTAGCGACTGTAGATACCCTGTGCAGGGTTACCATCCTGGTCCAACCAACCACCGGCGACAAGGCCACGGAAGGACCAAGTTCCACCAGAAGGCTGCTTAACTCCACAGGCATCAATACTTGTAGTATTGTCCCAGCTATCGCCAAGAGGCGCCTGACTGCTGTTGAAGGGCGGATTGGGAGCCAGCTGCTTTGTGTTGTTTTTGAAAGCATCTGCAGGCGGAACACGATAGGAGTGACCATATGCGGGAACACCTAGAACCATCTTCTTGAGGGGGAAACCAGCTGTACGCCAAGCCTTTACAGCAGTGACCACTGATCCGAACTGGTAAGCAGATTCAGTACAGGAGTCAGCAAGCGGCGCGTTAGGGCCAACACGAGGAGACCAGGGGCCGTTGATATCATAGGCCATGATGTTGATATAATCGAAGACGTCTGCAAACTCCGAGACATCCGTTGAAGGTAACCCAGTGGCATTGCGGAAAGGGAGCAATGGAACTGATGCCGAGACGGTGATCTTCTTTCCGGTGATGGCCTTACGGAATTCCTGGAGGAATGCAAGAAAGTTTGCCGTGTCGTTGGGGTTAATAGTATTGCAGCCAATCCCTTGAAAATTTGGATATTCCCAGCTGCGATTTGGTGGTAAATGAAATGTTGGTCTCAAGAAGTTACCCACTTACTCGAAATTGACGCCGTCCAGGTTGTATTTACCAAGGAAGTCAACCACAGTCTTCACAAATGCGGTGCGATTGTTGGCTGAATTGAGATTAGAAGAGAAATAAATACCCCCAGTCCACCCTCCGACCCCGATATGTGCGGAAACACCCTGCCACCAAGTTTAGTTTCAGCTTTGAGCGGGTAGGAGATACCTACATGATCATGTGCTTGTTTAACGAAATCGGGCAACAAGGTAGGGTTTGACCCATTCAAAGATAAGGTGTGGACGTCTGGAGTGGTCACACTTGGACGAATACTATCATGAACTGTGTCGAGCATTAGAACTGACAGTGCACTCACGCAAAAGCATAAATCAAGGTGTTGTATTTGTCCCAACTGACTGAAGAGAGCGGAACGTCAGTCGAGTGCCAGCCGGTGTAAAACGCGGCAGAAATGGCATTTCCTGCACCATCCCGGGACTCAAGCGGGAGTGCAAGAGCAGCAATGGGTAATGAGAGAGCAAGGAATGGACGAGCTAGAAGGCTCAGCATGAGTGGCACACAACAGTAAAAGAGAAAGACTGGGTAAATGAGGATGTGCAAGCGGGACTCTTATACGGTATGGGTTCGGATAAATGAACACACTCGAAGGGGCGTTACCGGGTCCCATAGCAAAAAGTTCCAGTGTTGGTTTCCAAGTCATCTCGACGATGATTGGAGTGGACTCAGGGTGAAAGACAACAAATATATTGCGAATCCAGACACCACTCACATAGGCTTACAGACCTGAAAATTCGTTGGTAGCATATGCAAAACATTAGTTACTCTCTGGAACTCACTCCATGTCGGACAAAATGCTTCCTGACGTCACGAACAGCGAAACTGGGCCCCCCATCTCTAAATGTTATAAGCGAAGGCCCAGCAAGTACTAAAAGGAAATTACCGCAGCCGCGTAAATCCTATACCCCGTATTATGGAGATTAGGGCCGTCGTGGCAAAAGCAGTTTTACCTCGGAATATTCAACGATTCCAGGGGCCCGCCAGGAGGGACCTCTATAGCCACCTGCGTGTTCACGGTCTCGGAAGCCCGCGTTCCACATGCAAGCTTAAGTAGCCATACACGCAACAGTCGGCGCTAGACACCCTAAAATGAAATAGCCTCAAGAACCCTTAGGAAGAATTAACCCTCACACCAGTGTCTCCGCATGGTTCCACGTGGTGCCTACTGCGCCGTTGAGGCCACCCTTGGGCTCGGAGGCCGAACTGACATTTACAGCTCAGCAAGTCGCAAGATCGGAGCAGCCGTGTGTACTTGACACACGGTGTGGTAGCAGTGCAAGGCCCTAACTCGTGCGATAAGCTAGACTCAGAATATTAAAATTCCGTATACCCACTTGTAACGCGGTTCTCAAACAAAATCGAGTCATGTGAAGTCGGACCCTTGTATCAGACAATGATGAGCAAGCATGGTCCCAAACACACATTATCACCCAGCCACTTTAGTGGACCAGGACTACACCTGAACGGAAAGAACCAAAATCAATGGAGGTACACGTAGGTTCGTGCTAGTCCTAAGGTGTTAAGCTCGTTATGCGCTGTCACGTATCAGCACTAGTACAGCCTACAGTTTATACGCAAAACAGACACGTATTCTAAGCTAGTCTCGCTGGTTTTTCTTCGTGTATAAAAGGGCCTGAGGGGGAAGGACAGGGGGTTATCTGCTTGTCTTATTCTTATGGCTTCTATAATTTAGGCGCGGACAGTAGCATATAGATCTTATACCTAGGTGTCCGGAACGACACCGAGCGCTAAACCAATGCACATGATTAAGTCCTCTTTGACAGTGGCGTATCATTGATGCATACTCACGTCTCGCATAGAATAAAGGGTACCTCCACTTAGGGAACCAATGTATTGAATGATCCTGATCCGAGAACTGCTGACCACCTTTGGTGCCAGGAACGTTGTGCTTGACAGTGTCCACTAGACCATTGCTTTAAATGCTGTGAAAAGACACCACCAGGGGTACTTGCAAATCTTCGCAGATGCTCAGGTGCTCTAATACAGGTTGACGTACACAAGAAGCATGTCTTATGACTACAAGAATTCGAGTCGTCTGACGGTTTTACGTTGTACCTTGCTATCACCAAAAGTCGGCTGACGGCTTTACACCGTACCTCGCGATGTAACAGCGACTATTATAAAAGTCAGACTCCGATTCCTATGGAGGCCAGCACTCCCGAGATAACGCCCCGAAATGAACCATGGCCCCTTCTATAGGCAACATCCGAAGAACGAAAAAGAAATGTGGCGCTCATCTTCCACTTAAGGTCCCTGGGAGGTTCCTAACACTGACTGCCCTTCCTGGAATGGAACACTCACCCTGAACCAACACTTTGAAGGGTGTCGAAATATCCTGTGGTGACCTTCCTATGGCCGGTGCGAGCTAAGAATATCAGACCCTGGATGTTCTAAAAAAGTCGAAGGTCGCTAAAATGAAATCACGCTAATGACTCTTCTTGGAGTGAACACCTACCTAGCCGCGATGGATGCATATGTCAGAGATCCATGACAACGGTAAGGGTATCGAGGCCATTCCTAGGGCATATTCTGATCGATGAGCACATGTCAGGGAATGCACCTAAACCATGGTACTAGGTGACAGCGAGCGGCATCCTGGCAGGAGTTCCATTCCGGCCGTGAATGCCTGTCGGGGTTTCGGACCATTAAGACTGGTGGAGATGAAGACACCGATGCGCAGCCCCTCAAGGAACGGAACCAGGAGCTATGAATCCAGTCGTATGGTACATGATTGAAGCTCAGGACCATTCTCCTTTATGGAAGCACCCTGGTTAAAAGTAGTGATGGACGATCGCTGAGCAATGCGCACAGATGAACAAATTTCACGGTACCGAGTTATATCGTACGATTTCCATCAACTTTGAGCGCGTCAGTTAGGGTTACTCTGGAGCGCCCGTGTTGCGAGGAGACGCACTCGATTGAATTTTAGAGATGGGGCTACACATCGAGGGAAGGTTCCAATGGAAAGTGCAGCTGCCAACGGTGCTGATTGAAGCATCAGGACACGAAGACAACAAGCCCACGCCCGAAATAGCGTCGGTCGTGGTTCGTTCAATCTCACGAACAAACTGCACCAGCTCGTCTGCTCTTGGCGGTAGGCGTCGTCGCAGGCGTGGGCTGCGGGAGGAAGCCAAGAATGCGATTCCACTAGCACGGTCACGGTCAGGATTGTACAGCTCCAAGGGCTTCATAAATCGCATAACAGGGCTTGGCTTAGTCTTGTATCCTGAGATAACACGAGAGTCAGCAGCTCCGGATGCAAAACTCAGGTTTTTGCATAGCAACAGGTCGCCGGAGTGCACAGCCACATCGGCATTGGATCGGGGATCGCCCTCTCGACCGGCTACTTATCTTGACAACCTGGACGCCAGTCAAGCAGGCTAAAGCCCAATTCCTCGATCGAAAGCGTGGTTCTAGACAAGCCACTGACGTGGTGGAGTTGTGGACAACAACCGACTTGTCAGAGTCCGACGCGCGCTACCTACATAGGCACGGGATCGCTGTGGTCGCCTACCAATTACGTAGTACAAAAGCTCGTCCGTCACAACGCACTAAGTATCCTTGACTGAGCTTCGCGCCGAGCATGACGGTTAGTGTGAAACTTCCATGCACCCTGCCTCTGTAACCACGCTGGAACTGACCCGGTGACTTGACGTCTAACAGGACCTTACCTACTGCTACATACACATGACCGAGCATGAGCTTAAAATTATCGACACGATAGGCACCAGGGAGTACATGCCGGCCGAGCTGTCCGATGACGGTAAGTCTACTCATCGTGACCAGCCCCGCACCATGCGGCAGCGTGTCCCTGTGTTAAGCGGACCTTGGCCGAACAGATCTCGACATCCCCGCACACATGATACCGCCAAATCCCGATGACTCGGATAGTGAGCCACAGCAGATCTTGGTCTGCGGAACTATTTCCGGACTGATCTTTCCAGTCTTGCCTTCACAGGTGCACCCGTCCTACCCATATGGCAATCCCACAAACATCAAGCATCCTGCCGCACGCCCAAGGCCGCCATATGATCCAACTTCCCGGGCACTCTTTGAAGATATGGGCTATGCAGGTGGCGGTGTCAACGGGGCCTTGCGATGGAAAGACTTGGCTTTGGAACAACTACTACCCGTGGACGAAGAGAAAGAAGAGGCTAAGAGGGCGGCAGAGGCACGGAAGATGGCAAATGGTACTACCGGTCCTGTGCACCCTCCGCCCCCTGCACCACAGGCGCCAGCGCCCGCTGACGAAACGGTCAATGACGAAGATGGCGAAGATGGTGATGAGAGTGACCGTGACACTGCAGAGCACACCGAGGAAGAGGACGACGACTATGCACGGGAAGACGAGGGCGACTAATACATATGTAGTGCACGTGTCTGCGCTAACTACTTGTGTATACATACCGCTGCCACGAGTGCCTCGCCAACATCTCCCAATACCAGATCTTTTGTCTCCACATCTTGTTCGATCACCCAATTATACGCCTCCAGGAGGAGCGTGTCTGTCAGTGGGACGAAGTGGTCCACCAAGACACGGATGATATTACTGACGCGGGAAATCGCAGTGCGCGTCGGACCGTCGATGTCCTTGGGAGGGGTGAGTATCACGTGGGTCACACGTAAGATCACTGCACGCACGTCGTTCTGATTGGAGTACACGGCTTCGGCGTCGAAACCTTCCTCGCCTTGGTCACCATCCTTCATATGCTTACTAACCCATATGTATCCATTCAGTCCCAAGATGAGATCAACGCCGCATGGTAGGGCGATAAAATGCGACTTTAGCCGCCTAACCAACACAGACGGAACCACTACAAGCTGGCCGTTCCGCAACTTCGGGAAGATGATTGTGAAACAGCGGTGTATCGACGAGCCATCTCACAAACCTTACCATACTTGAGAGAACGCGTGTGGAGCGACATTGCGCCGTCCGAGAAGAAAGCCTGGACTTCAGCCACGAGGAGGTCACCTTCCTCGAAAAAGGTACGCATTTGGAGTTCGTCGCTTTCGAGCTTCCGCCGCTGTAGGGCCATACGGTCAGGTGCAGCCAAGAACAAAGAATGGCGTGATGGCAGACCTGTACGCCTCCTGGCAGGTTTACCGAAGACAGCATCAGCACGGCATCTTGCCGGGCATTCGCGTCCACCTTCCAGCGGCGTGGTTGAACCTAAGGCCAATTTCGTACCATACTATAAGTGCTTCCAAGATCCGTGCCAACCTACCTCCGTTATGCGCCCTACCACCAAATCACCTACTTCTGCATTGTATCTATTTCATACGTGCAGATGAAATGGGAATGGTTACGCTCATAGAATGAAGGATGCCTACCGGGCCCGAACCGCACGAACCGTCACGAGCTTGTTTACCCTCTCGACGGTGCCAGCGACAGAAGCGATGACGAGCTCTTTGTCGACATATGTACCATGCCCTCTATATACGGGCCTCTGTTACTGGACGAGAGACGCACGTTGGGACATTGTACGTACCGCATGAAGTCGTGGGCGGACGTAATCGTCTCTCCGGGACAGGTTAGTCTCGATTCACCTGTCTCGAAGGCGTCAATGTCCATGAGATCATCCTCCCTGACGTCCGGATGATGTCTCGTCCTCTCAAGCAGAGGCTCTGCGCGCTGGGAGAACGATGTAAAGGAGATCATTTGTTTTGGCGTCGCCCATACAGGCAGCTATCATCGAAGGGCCTGCTTACCAAATCAGCCAGTTTTGGCACAGCTTCGGTGACAGCCGATCCATTGTTGTCACGGTCGATCACAGCGTGGACCAGAAAGTCGGCTACTGCTCGCCTGCCAGGGAGAGAAACCGCCACAAGTACAACTGTGTTGGCACCAGAGCGGACGTCAGACCTTACGCATTGGGGAACAGCTGACATGGGAAGCTGACAGTATTCAACTCTTGATTGGGCCGGAACTACGCAACCACCACCACCACCACCACACTATGACATTGGAGCTGGCCAGAGCAACCGCATTCTATTTGGCAGACTGTACATGCATGGCACTGACAGTGGCTGATATCGCATTAGATAGGTGAACAGGGAATAGCTACAACTTAAACAGACAAGTGGGAAGGAATCGAACGAATAATATACGTGCAAGTCTATGTGAGCTACTGTAGAACGCTGTTTACTGCACAGTAGCAGCGATCAGTAATGCAGCGGACACGCTACCCAAACGAGTTAGACGCACATGTTATATTTAGAATGGTCGATTAGTATAAAGAGTAATGCCTTTTACTTGTATGCCAAGAAGTAAGCCGAGAGTGCGGGTAGGTCATTCGACCCTGCATCGGAGTACCCTTGCCTTCGGGATCCATTAAATTTGAGTACGACAACGGTCCCGCACCAGTGCTTCGCGGCAGCACCGGAAGTAATATGATAGATCGCGCGATTGATTGGTGCGCACCGCTGAAGTGCAGTGGGGGAGTACCACAGGTGGAGGGGGAACCGGAGGGGCTCGCCGTTGAGGCCTTGTGTCAAAACGATGCTTTCTGCTTGCCCTTCCGGGAAATGCATGCTAACGAGTGGCTGTGGGCACATTCCCTGAGAAGGCACTTGTGGTGGCCGGCACTTGACCGTAATTATCCTAGGTCGTTCTAGGAAAGGGTTCAGTACACACTATGGGCACCATCGGCGCGCGCACTAAGTGACGTACCTTCCTCGGGAGAAAAGAGTATAGCGGACACCGTGATCATTTGCTGCTCAGCAGGCGGTGGTGTCGCGATGATGTTGTAATTTTGAGCATGTGTTGCAGGGATGCACTCCCGTCGGTGGCGTGGCCAGTCCTGAGCAGCATCCAAGTATGGTGTGAGTCTAAGTCGCGTGGCCAAAAACTTTGTCGCACTCACGCTCTGAAGGTGCTCCGGGGTGCAATACCACGCGTTTTGGCAACGGCTGCACCACATAGATGTGGGCCTGCAACACAGGGTGCACGGGTGGTTGATGAGGGGAACGGGGTTCATGACACTGGTGAAGAAGAGCGTTGTCTGCAATTTGCAATTGACGAAAAGGAGTGATGATGGCCTGGAGTGTGGACCGTAGCAGGTCGAGCTTAAATACGAATCGCAGCAAGGGTCAGGACGTGAATGAGAATAGTAGTGCTTCGGAGGTATTGAGCTGGAGGCGGTGCTCATGGATCAGGCACACAGGATGTATTGGCCTAAGGTGATCATGGCCGGTACCATACATACGGGTAGCCAGTTACGTGTGCGATGTGACAAGGGGATTCTTGTCTGGG
>JADGIP010000623.1:0-13845 GCA_016618355.2 Astraeus odoratus | reverse complement strand
CCCACCCCAACACCACCCCTGGTCCCAACGCACGATCAGGTCTGTATTATTCCCCCCAAGTGCGCGCTGGGGATATGGCGTTGCGTGGCTTACCTTGGATTTTGAATGCTTCTCCAGGTCGTCGTGTTATATGTCGTACGTACAGCGGAATCAGTGTCCATCGGATTTACCGGACCAAGCTCCCTTTCTTCGCCAGACCGTCGTTTATGCCGTCGTCATATTTGGCATATGGAACATCCCCGGTGCACGCACTCTCATCAATCCTCTCAAGCTCTTTACCATCGGATGGCATGAGCTCTGTCATATCATTGCTGTAAGCCGCGGCCTCCATATTTTGGCGATGTGTCCCGATGGCGCTAATATGCCTTAATGCCAGGCGGTACTCACGGGCGGGACTATATTATCTGTGACCATAGACCCTTTTTTAGGTGGTGCAACTCTCGTAGAGGGCGGTAAACCGCCCATAATATTGTCTGCTGGATATATCGGTTCGACCATATTTGGCGGGGTCTTTATGCTAGGCGGGTTTGATACCCTGGTTGCCAAGATACTCAGCTTCGTCCTCGGGCTTGGGTTGGTCACACCGCTGGTCCTCGTTCGAGATAAGTTGTCCGTACCGGATCATCAGTGGCGAAACCACATTCTCCTCACTCGTTCACAGGACGATTCTACTGACTGTACTTTATGAAGGACTTCTGGTAGGCTTTTGGTTTATCGGACATGCGTAAGTGTGTGTCCTGGGGTGATGGAGTGAGATATTCATGCAATGTGCGCAGCCAGGCTCTGCGATGGTATTGCCTGTTTGTCGGGGTTATGAAGTCAGTTCGCTTGATCCTGTGCCGATACTCCTGCGATCTAACTTGATATTGCAGTGTCTTCTTCGTGATTTGTAAGATGATCAGATTCTTGCCTTCCATTCTCTGTAAAACGTGTCGCAGGGGATATCACGGACGACAAATTCTTCCGCAAGGCGAATGACTCCGACTGTACACAATTCCACCTACTGTTTCCCCGCCTATCTGCTCATTGTAAGACTCCGTTATGCATGTCTGCACAGTGTTTTGACCTATGCAGTCTGGGCGTGTGTGTGGATAATGTTTGAGATTGGGGTTTGCATAGCATTTCTTTTCCTTGGTATCGTATCCTTCAAGGTACCGTGCGCTCCGTATTTGGTGGCCATGCTGTGACCTGTGCTTTGCATTATAGCTCTCTTCTTCTGACATGAATACGCAAGCAGGTAAGGACCGGTTTGTGACCCGGCACTGCATCGTGGCTAATGATTGCGACAAGCCGTTTTCCTCCCTACATGACGCATGCTCACGAGAAATTGCTGGAATTCACGATGTTACCCAAAATGCTATCACAGTTATTTCAATCACGAACATTTTGTACATTTGGAGAAGGCTACAATGCTTTGTATCTTTTGCTACATCACCCGCACGTATCTATACTCCACTGCATACTTTGTCAGGCTTTTCTTATACCTCTCAGCGATACATACTCGTTCAAAGATTGCCCACGACCGTCGGAGACAGTTGCATTAAATTAATGTTACTATTGTCTTTTCTCCTTCCCCTCGTCAGGGGTACTCAGTAACAAACGCTACAGAGGAGCGTATACTAACCCGGCGAGCAGTCATGGCGAGTGCCTAATCATATAAGTTCCAGAAAGTCCATATTCATAGTCATACCAAGCCCATTCATTTAGAAGATAAATCAACAAATTGCAACAGTACGATAACGAGAGAGGAGGCGTGCAGAATGGTACATGTATGGATAAGGGAGAAATGTCAGCACGATGCCCGGGGATCATTTACGAGCTGCTCGCCGTATCAGGCCCGCCAGAAGGAGCGTTCCGAGCGCCATGGCACCGCCCGCCAGCGCCATCCCCACGTACCCTTCTGTGAACGAAATGTTAGAAGTGCATTGGGACAAACTCTCGAATAAGATACCTCTCGTGACGCCTTGATCGATTAGAGATGCGAGGCTCTGAGCTTGGAGGTTGGCCGGTTCTTTCTCCAGCAGTAGGTCTTTGGACGAGCGTCAGAAATGGACCCGATGAAGAGGTTCAGACGCACCATTGAAACTCTTGGCATCTGCATAGTTACCCATCTTGTAATACCCGAGTGCGATATAATACAAGCATTCTCGGCGTCGTGACGGTTCTGTTCGGTATATGTCTAGAAAACGGTTATTCAAGACTGAACGGAGCAGCAACAGATAAGAGGCTACCTTGCAGCAGTCGAACGCCTTCCACTTGGTGTTCCCGCACTGGGCTTTTCACAAGACCCCATGCATAGTTGAACTTGCTTTGCACGGTAACGTGGGACTGCGCAAGTTCCTTCTGGTACTGTAACCGCAGGACCTTTTTGGTACGAAGCACCGTTGAGTGCTCACTCAGAGAAAGAAAGACGCGTGAAACTCGTACGAACCTCCAGCTCATCGTATGATAGCGAGACCTCTGCGTCTGCAGCGTACGGTAGATCGGTGGGCATGGCGAGAGAGGGAGCAAGGTAGGACGTCTGGACCAACTGCGGGACGGTAACTTGTTGTGATAATGTCAGAGTCGAAGGCTGTTTTCGGCTTCGACCCGGTGTCAGGGGTCTCGACCGTCTAACGTCAGCCGTTCCCACGCGACAGCATCGAACAAGCCCAACGACCGAACCCTGCGTCTTCTTCTACTCGACTACCAAAACAACCCAAATGGCAGATCTAGGAGGTAAGTACCACAGGCTCCCTAATAACACCATGTCCAAGGCTCCGCAAGAGGCAGTCAAAGCTGGACCGTACTCGCAAAGAGGCGACGGAGGTACTTGACCCCATCCGTTTGTTTTTCCTGTTCATATCCTTTTTTTCTACCGTCGTCGTGCGATTTGTTGTGTTCCTGCACGATGTCAACTTATTATTGATGGTGCCCGCCTTCTCCCCAGCGTTTTCAGTACAGCTTCCCGCACCATATTACTCTTTTCTTTCATTCTAGCTAGGGCTAGCCATGCGTCCTCGTGGGACACTGCCTTGACTCACTCGCCCCTACTCTGCCCAAATTCGTCGTCGTCGACCCCTCTCCCCCCAATAACGCAGATAAAATACTCACGAGGAATGGTTTTTTTTCTAGAACGCGGACACCGAGAAGACCGTGAGCGTCGAAGCAGGCACGACGACGGTGGACATCGTGATAGAGAGTACAGCCACAGAGACAGAGATCGCGGCGACAGAGACAGAGACAGTCACCGGGACGCCCACAGGGAGCGTGGCGATGGCCATAGGGACAGGGATAGGGAACGCGATAGGGACGGCCATAGAGAGCGCTACTCTTCCAGAAGGGACGACAGACGTCGGGATTATGGCGCTCGCGGCGAAAGAGATCCCGAGGAACACAGACGAGACGACGACCGACGGCGCGAGTATAGGCGCGATGAAGATCGCGGGTTCCGTCGCGGACGAGAAGATGGTTCGCCCAATCGTCGCGGAAAGGGAAGGAAAGACGCCGCCGGTACGCCGGAAAGAAGATCTCCTACACCGGAAGGATGTGTTCCATTGTCGCAACGCAGACGTAAGGCCTCCGGATGGGACGTCCATGCCCCCGGATACGAGCAGTATTCTGCAATGCAGGCTAAACAAACAGGTTGGATCAATTGCCTCTGTCCCTGTCGGATCATGTCTAATTATCCATTTCTTATAGGTCTCTTTAATCTTCCTGGAGCTAACCGTACTCAGGTTCCACCTATTCTTGGTATCCCAGGCTTACCGCCCCCAATCCCTGTTCAGACGTTTGGAATGGGTATAGGCAGCAACCCTAACCTGTCTAGGCAGTCTCGTCGACTTTACATTGGCAGCATTACTTCAGATGTCAACGAACAGAACTTGGCCGAGTTCTTCAACAGCAAGATGATTGAAATGAGTATCGGTACTGGTGGTCCTGGTAAACCCGTCCTCGCAGTGCAGTGCAATTATGAGAAGAATTATGCCTTCGTCGAGGTGAGCTCCTTCGCATGTGTGCGCCGACATGGCATCGTTGACACTTGGAACAATCTAGTTCCGCAGTGCAGAAGACGCAACGGCAGCCATGGCATTTGATGGAATTATCTTCATTAATGGTCCACTCAAGATCCGCAGACCAAAAGATTACGGCGGTATTGAAACCACTATGCCGGGTATTCATGTCCCTGGAGTCGTTTCTACCAACGTTCCAGATTCTATCAACAAAGTATTTGTCGGCGGTTTACCAGCTTACCTCAACGAAGAGCAGGTACAGGAGTTGCTCAAGAGTTTTGGTGAACTCAAGGCCTTCAACCTTGTTCGGGAGAATGGCAATGGTCCTTCGAAGGTCGGTTCAGCCTCTGTCGTGTGGTTGTGACGATGTGCTGACGACATCATAGGGATTTGCATTCTTCGAATATGTGGATGCCTCTGTTACTGACGTCGCTATTCAAAGCTTGAACGGCATGGAACTTGGCGATAGATACCTCGTCGTGCAACGGGCTTCTGTTGGTGCCAAACCAGGCATGCCCAACCTCCCATATGATCAGTTCCCAGAGATACCGCGCCCAATCATGCCAGCTGGAGAAAATAGTACTGCCGACGCACGCATCCTTCTAATGTTGAACATGGTCACACCAGATGACCTCGTAGACGACCAAGAATACGGCGATCTGTACGAAGACGTCAAAGAAGAATGTTCGAAATACGGCGTCGTCGAGGACCTGCGTATTCCTCGACCCCTCAAGAAAGATAAGATCAAACCCGGAGAAATCGGCTACCAGACTCCTGCCGAAGCGCAGCGCGCTGACGAGGCTGCTGGTGTGGGGCGTGTGTACGTCAAGTTTATCGGCAGTGAGGATGCACAGGCAGCCCTCAAGGCACTTGCGGGCCGTTCGTTTGCTGGTCGTTCTATCATTGCTACAGTCCTGAACGAGGACAGCCAAACAACGCCACCTCTCAATCTGATCTTTGCTCCACAGCCAGATGCACCTCCTCCCCTCCCCTCCTCGTGAAGTCTGGGTTCTCGAACATGTGTGCACACATGCACATAAGGTCGTGGTAATGCTAAAAGTAGTATCATTTCTTTCTTTCCTCGCTATGTACGTCGTGGTACTTGTTCGTGTTGTTCCCTCTCCCTCCCCTATACGCACCGTGGTTTTTTTTACAGCCCAGGTCGAGATGTATAATGTTGCCAGTCAAGTTCACTTATGGACTCATTCTCATGATTTCTGCGGGGAGGGGCCATTATACACCGGTGACGGTGCGTGGTATGAGCCATGAGTTTCGGATAATAGCAACAAACAGGATGATACTATGGCAGCTAGTACGATGGAAGCGTGGGCTACAGGACAACGGAAATGCAATGACACAACGCATGGGGAGCACCGGCTTACAGGTGTATCACAGGTTGGGTGGCTGGCCTGTGTGCTTCCATTTCGTGACCGTCCATACCAACGCCCGCTCGGAGCTTGTTACACCTGGATCCATTGGCGGTATGTTGCGCGTGTTGTTGACTCGACGCAAAACGGAAATCGCAGTCAACAGCCGTGGTCTTTGTGTACTGTAGAGGCACAGAAGCACGGCGACGTTCTTGTTAACTGGATGAGCAGACATCCAGACGCTGACCGTTCGGGTGACAGTGACATTTCAGGTGGTTTACCATTCATAGGTATGCATGCGGGCCTTGTGTCCACGGGCACCACATTTTGTTCGAACATGGTTCTCGCATGTGTGCGTGTTGCTAACGTGTAGGATGTACTGACGTGGTCATACATGCGGGCATTTAACAGTCATGTTTTTGGAGACTCGTGATCGGTTGGTCAATGGTATGAGACGCGCAGCATGGTTATGCGAGATGGACAGGATAGCATGCATCCCACAGGATTGTCTTACATGTATACTGACCAGTAAGACCAAAAGTAGTGGTATATGTTGTGCTGTAGTACCAATTAATACCAAGTAATGAACGGAACCGTCCGGGGTGCGTTGAAGCCATGCTACATACGTAGAGTCGAGACTAGTCGTCACGCAATAGGTGCATCGTTTGGCACGTCCCCCTGGCATTTACCCATCAAATGGGTGTTGCGCGTCCAGCTCGTCGATCATGCCACCTCTGATCAAGCTTTAAATTACGTGGTCACATACCCCGGAAGAAGACGAAGACACCCGAATATCAATGTAAATTCATGAGAACGGAAACAGAACCAGGACGTACCCAAGCCCGTTTACAGTCCCGGTATGCCTGGAAGAAGTCCTGGCACTTGTCCTTGTTGTACTCATTTTGATCCATACATGTCAGAGAGGCCTTGGCAGCTTCTTCACATGGACTTGGTTGGTTTCACGATGAAATAAAACAAACGGTTAAGATTTGGGCCGGGATTGAATAATGGGGAGGACGTACTCGGTGTGTTTGCTATACGTCGTACGAGCCTGACACCAGCATATTGTTCCAGTGTGATACGCATCAGAGTCATAAACAAGGTGCGAGGAAACGTACGTACCGAAAACTTTGCGTAGTAGTCTTTGGGTGTGGTATTTGCGGCTGGTGAAGACGGATTATCTGACATGCTGGGTTGGCTGAGAGTAGTGACTAGCGCTTGTTTAGCGCTGTTTCGTCACTGATCACTGCTACTCGCAATATTCAAACAACTTAACAACCGTACGGATTGTAGCGGAACACTGTAATCTCGTTCACTCGCGCAACTTTCGCAGCCTTACCTCGACGGTTGTCCCGTCGACATCAATCAAGACAAATAGGTGAACCGTTGTGGTTGTAAGAGTCTCCCGGCTGGGAGGCGCCTCTGCACTCTGACAAGCCACAACCTATGCTAATGCCAGGATTTTCCTAATGGATACACTGATGTTCATGAAATATCGAACAAGAGTTGTCAGTTCATTGAATGGATGCGGCACCAGTACTTAGAGGTCAGAAAGCGATATAGTCTGCCTTGTTGCCTTGGACTCATGGACTAACGGCGAGATCACATACCGATACCGGGTTCAATGCCATGCCCCACATGCTTGAGGAGTCGGAACACCGCCAGTCTCAACCAGGATACAGTAGATTGCAATGCGCAATGACACTAAACGAATAGTCCATTCCCTACCCGCGTCGACATCGAGGGATCCATTGACAGACTTGCAAGTGTTTATAAATACGGGATTCCAGATTGCTTGGCTCCAGTCTGCCTTCGGGCGGGTGGGCTCGCTCGGTGTGTCAGTTGAGCTTTTATTTATTGCTTTGGAAGCAGACGCAGGAAACGAGGATCGACATGGAATAATTCAAGTCAAGACTCCTCAAATAAGAAAACCCAACAAAATCGCGTGGAATGCTCGAATGTAAACCTACGAACGTAGCACTCGACTTGGGGACAGCCAAATACAGTCCACCGGGCTCTCTTTTTCCTTGTTGCAAATTTCAGAGTCTGCTAACTAACATCGTGTGAGGGCCATGCAACGCATGACCATGGGCCTGCATCTACATAGGTTCTGGACTCGGCTTTCAAGAAGCGATGCAAAAGTGGTAAATCTCCCGACTTTATGCCCCTTAGTGGCATAGTTATTTCACGGCAGAGCAGGGCTTGCTTTGTAAGGCGGCATTTGCATTTGCAAGGCCAAGCATATGTCCGAACTGCCCAAGCCACGGAGGCAGCCTTTTCCGGTAAGTTCGATCAGTGAATGTGGGGTTGATCGACTCTTCGCTTTAGACTCACTTCCTTATGTCTGATGTCGGAATTTTCGTACCATGTGTCCATGTGTACCCGATGAATTCCATAAACCCTCTCGTTGTAGTCAACACCTGACCCAACAGAAGTGGTTTATGGAATTGACCCCCGTCCGCGTCGTCTCGGGGTCAGCTGAACTGCGTCATGGTAACCATATTTGTCATCTGCTAGTTCCTTTACATGACCCCGGGTTTGCGCCAACCTTGTCTAGGCCCCTGACTATGGTAGATCATCCACGTGCCCAGACATTCTTTCGCATCTACCTGGCTCGAGACTCAACATAAGGCGCGCCTCGATGGCGGATATCAAAAGAGTGATTGGGAATCTCATGGTCCTGCCAGCTGTCGCGTTTTCTCTGTCCGTCGCTTCACGTCCTGCGGACAAGTTACCATGGGGTGGTCAACTCAATTCAAGTTGCATATAAACGATAATCCTGTGCTTGCATATTGCATCCGTGTGTTTGTTCAAGTGCCTCCCTATGGCTTGTGCGTCTGACGTTGCTCGAAGTGCGTAGGGCAAGGATGTCCCGCTCAGCTGCCTTGACCCTACTGGTCTATGAGAAGTGTAAGCGGACGGACTGCTGTTCATACGTGGCTGACACTCTGATGTAGTCCTCAATCTCGCCGACGAGGTACTGTCCTAGGTACCGTGCTGAGCTGCAGTGGGCTAAGCATCCCTTGCAGATTGACCTCGTGTGGTTCAAGCGGAAGAGCTGGGTTACGTTCCTTTACCTCTTTGTGGGTACATGACAACCCTTCCTCCGGTTTCCTTCTCATGCGTGTGACCCAGAATTCGTGGCTAGCCCCTCTCTGGGTGACAGTACGAACAGGTAATGATATACGATAATCCGTACCGTTTTGTTATTTAGACCTCAGCAGTTCAGTTGGACTACAGGAATGCTTCTTCACTCACGGTAACGTGATCTTTTTTCTCTTGCTCAGAACAAATCCTCAGTCTTGTTTTACTAGATGTATGCAGATCATCACAACGTATATCTTTATGATCTAATACTGCTCTAGTTGTACTGTGTATATGTTGGGAAGTGACTTGGTGTACGTTCCTTCAGACTCTAACCTCGCGGAATAAGCTGACCTTTGCACGGTAGCACGCTTGCCATGACCTTGTCTGTACAAAGTATGGACATCGTTTTCCCTGTTCATTTCTGGTACTCAGTAGCTGTTAGTAATTCTGCAGCTGAGGGTAAGTCAATAGACACCGCCAAACTTCTATGATTGCGGTACCCATCCGCCGACTCCTGTAGGTATGGGCAATATATGAGCGAAGTCAGAAAGTTCTCTCCTGGTTGTCAGCCATACTAGCTTGCGAGGTCACAGCCATGATCGTCCTTATGGGCATCACGGTCGCCAGTCTGGACAGTATGCTACTTAATCCCCTTTCTAGGTAATGCGAAGCTCACACAGCGACGCTTGTCTAGGATTGCCTATAGTTTCGACACCGTACGGTTGCGCATTCGAAAGTCTTCCTCCTATTACATCGCTGTTCTGGGTACCGGCACTTGTCGTCGAACCCATTCTTTGTATGCTTGTACTCTGGAAGGCCATAGGCGTGTTAAACGGGAGGACAGAGCTTTCAGCGTTATTGGCCAGAGACAGGTACGTCCTGTCCATATCTCGTTGAAATACGAATAGTCATACCCGCCTCTTAAAGCTTAGTATACTTCCTTGCGTAAATCGTCTTCTATGCTTGGTCAGTGGCGAGATACTCATGTCCAAAAGCATTTTTGCAGAGCTCACATCCATGTTGGTAGCATGGCTCGTAGATCCGCTATACGTCAGTTTTTTCTTCCCGTATGTACTGGCCCTGGTGTCTTCCCATCCCTTACTGGCTAACTGCTATGTGTCCGCCTACTCTCAGCTGGACAATTGCCTTTCCATCCCTTTTCGGAGGTCGCCTCCTACTCAACATCCGTCGGCATTTTGAGCCTCCGGAGGCCCCGGAAGACATCGAAATGGCAGTCACATCAACTACCTTACAGTGAGTACCGTTTAAACCCATGATATTCATCGTCGAAGACAGCGTCATTTCCCAGATTTGCAACTTCCCATCATACTAGGACGAGACAATAACATAGGTCTTGATGTTTCGTGTCGAGTTTTGGGCCTCTGCATTCCACATATCTGCTCCTCGTGCATGCCACAGGATTCAGATCTAGGACTCTGCAGACATTTCTGCTGATGCTACAGCAATATCACACTTGCATGGTCGTCATGGAATTCAAGTTCGAAGTGCAATGCATGATTTGTATTTTTACTCCACCTTCAGTACAGTACATCTTCAATGCACAGACCATATGATGAAGCGGATCGACGCAACTTCTGGTAGATTATCGTGATGGCCTCACTGAAATACAGAGGCATGCCGTGTCGTTAAGTTTCTGAGTAAGGCTATAGGTCGCTGCCAGCACAAGGCCACTAGCGACGGGTTAGCACTGGCTGTACACTCTTCGCAAATTCCAACGACAGAATAAAGTAGAAATGATTGGGGTTGACAAAGGTCGTGTTCTAAGGAGAGGCCGGGTCGCAGGATGTGCAATACTCTGCTCTCCTATATCTGCTATATTCTGAAATGTGATGTCTGCCCGATAACTTGAAGAATGAGGGTCTTTAAGCTTGAACTAGATGGCAAGCTAGAGGGGAGGGGGCACAAACCCATGGTCATGATGGCTGATCACCGCTAACTTTGCATTCCTCGTCGGAAGTAGCATTCGTCAGATTGACGCGGGCTCAGCGACGGTGCGGAAATGGGACCGGTTAAGGGTGAGCATAGGGCATGGATAAGGAGGAGGGGAGGTCAGTCGAACATGCGGAAAGTATGCAGCTCATCAACTGCACCAAACCCATCCGTCCAGAAGCATCGCTCCGGGATTATGGCAGTCTCTTACGAAACAGCATGGAAGTGGAGGACTTTATTTCCAAATTAGGTGTGCAAGAAAGCGAGCATACCACACTACCAGACGGGCAACGGTCACCTACTACGAGAACGGAGAAGGCGCCAGTGAGTGCATTTTCCGCGATGAAAATGATATTCGCCGAGATCCGTAAGATATTAGAACGAATCTTAGCCCAAATAAATGGATATCTGGTAGGGGCGAGGCAGACAAACCCTGCTTGATCGTGAAAGGAGGCGTTCTAGGATGGTACGTTGAACAGTGATGGGCCATTGGCACTGTAGGGGGGTAACTTGGATGGTTCTATGTTGATGCAATCGTACTACAATACACAAAGCACTATAGAAAGAAAGTGCGTCTTGACGTCTCCAGCTCCGGCTGTTATGGTCAGCACGAAACGACTGGAGACAAACACAATGCATCTTACCTTCCAGCGCCACAAATACTCGTTATCTTTTGGTGGTTCCTTCTTTGTCATAGGGGTTGCGTCCGCTGCAGCGTTTTCATCTATTTCGGTGTCTTCGTCGTGTGGTCCCACCTTCTCTCCTGCAGGCGGTGGAGTAGATTCTTCCGTGGTGCCAGTTGTAATTTCGAGTGCGTCCGGAGATGCACCGAAATTGCGTACTTCTGGCAAGCCCCTCTTTAGCCACCGTAGCTTGAGCGTAAACCGAGGGCCGATCTCCTGTAATGCAACTTTTTCGGGTGACCGGAAAGCATACCTACATATACACCACGATTCACACACGCCCCGTACGGTAAAGGGCTCGAATACACACCTATGTCGTCTGAAGAACAAGAAGTCACGCTGGTTATGCAGGGTCACGACTTGCCGCCCCTGAAACTCAGGAAGCGGCGGGAACAGCGTCTGGAACATCCGTCCGACGGCATGTCCGAGGCTTGTCGCGAAGTTGTTGAGCACAAGCTCGGGATTATGCGGTGTCGCGCGTGCGTGGCCCTATGCAACAGTCCAAGAGAAAGAAAGACTCAGTCCAGAAACCTCCAAGACGTGGCGTCCGGGACTGACATAAATCTGTTTTGTAAGTTCGACGGATGTGAGCCGGAAATAGGCCGTTGGCCCGCTGGGCAGGTGGACGAGCGTGATGGCATCTTTGGGCAGATCGGTCAGTCGGACACGGTGACACGGCCAGACGGGAGATGCTGACTTGGCTTCTTCATGTCTTCGTTGACGATTACCATATGCTTATATCCGCGTCCTGCAGCCCACCCCGCAATCCTTCCCACTTCGAACCCCTTCCCCTTCTTCCTACGTATATACTCTGCGCCAGGAAATACGCCCACGAGCTCGTCGCAGAAGTCATAAGTAGCTCGTGATGCCTTGGGGGAAGTAGTGATGAGGACTTTAGGCGGGGCATGGGGGTCGTCCGTGAAGTTGAAGTATTGAGAGAACGGATCAGACGCGAGGTCCGTGTTCAGCTCGTCGAGCTGCACCGCAGAGGGTGCGGCAGACTGTTTGGAGGTGGGGAGCATGGCGGGGTCATGTTCGCGGGTATTGTCGAGCGTGCGGGGCACGTTCTCTTCTCTGCGTTTCTGTGCGATATGAGAAAAAGGCGGAGATGGTAGCTTACGGGACATAGGATATACTGTACCTTCTTCGCGGCAGGATCCTTTGCTTCCTGCTTCGCACGAGCAAGGCGGGTCTGGAGCTTTTGCTGACCCTTGGCCTTCTTTTGCTTGCTGGCGACCTCCTGTCGCTTGACTTTGTTTTTGATTAAGGATGGCTGGATGGAGGGTGCCATGGTGGTGCGTCCAAGAGACTTTTGGTGTCGTCGAAATTTCATGCAGTGCACAGCCACCCGGTATGAAACGCGGAAGCGAGCTGCCATTTTGCTGCCCAACCATAACGCTGGCATAGTATCTCCAACATGTTCTCGTCCCGACTTGGGGCAGCTGTTCTCTTATTGCTAATAACGACTGTCCATGCGCTGCATTTTTATCTAGATGCTAACGAGAAGCGCTGCTTCATCGAAGAACTCCCGTCAGACACGGCAGTCGAGGGTGCGTGCCGTTTTCGACTGCCATTTGCTACTTATATATCCGAGGGGTGTACTGACGGTTCGTATAATCTAGGTCACTACAAGGCGTTGGAGTGGAACGAGGCGGCCAGAGAGTATGTGTTAGAGCCGAACCTGGGTATTGTCGTGGAGATCGAGGTGCGTGCCACTGGGTGCGACAGAGAAATCCGGTGCTGACGTGCACCCCTCGCCTTCACAACGTACATCACACAGGAGATGGAAACTGGGCATAACGCTGTCAAAACTCGCGGACCGCCTGACGGCCGGTTCACGTTCACGTCGCACGAGGCAGGGGACCACTCCATCTGCCTATCTACCAACTATACGGCATGGTGGTCGAGCACACACATCAAGCTCTACCTCGACATCATCGTCGGCGGGGTCAAGCCGGATGTCGAGCGCGACCGGAGCCACGTGTCGGAGCTCGCAGCGAAAGTGCGCGACCTGAACCAAAAGCTGGAGGACATCCGACGGGAGCAGCAGTACCAGCGAGAGCGGGAGTCGGACTTCAGAGACCTGAGCGAGGCGACGAATTCGAGGGCTGTTTGGTATAGCTTGCTGCAGATCGCGGTGTTGGTCTTGACGTGCACTTGGCAGCTCAAGCACCTGAAGGTGAGTGGTGGTGGTTGCTGATGGAACGGATGTCATAGCTGACCATACTTGGATTGCACAGCGTTTCTTCCAGGACAGAACCTAGTTCGCACTGTAGTATACGCTGGAAGGCAAATAATGATTAGTAGTAAGCGTTTTGTGCGTTGGGGCGTCACTGTCGTGTGCCTGGACGATGGCTAGGGTCGCGTTTACCACCTGATCAAGCCCAACGCCGAGTGGCTCTGGTGTAAGTCCATCCGACAGGTCGGACGCGCTAATTCCTCCACTGTGGCCTGCGGTGCACCCCGCGTGATTGTGGTTTCAGGAGAGTTTGCACCCGTTGAAGCAAGGTAGATGTCTGGAACTACTTGGCATTTCCCTCGGTACACCGAAGGAGGACTGCAAGGTGCCGCACCGCATGGCATGTCATTTTGGGCCACTGAAAATCTACTAAGTACACTAGTGGTCGTGTTACAATTCCAGTAGGTACAATGTGCGCCTGTTCTCAGCAGGCACCGTTCATGACAAGCAGTGGGAGGTTTGTTTTCCTGCTGCCCTGTGGATGATCCGCTCCAAATTAGTCGGACACCGGCCCAACGGCACTCCGA
>JADGIP010000622.1:0-13857 GCA_016618355.2 Astraeus odoratus | reverse complement strand
TCCCTCAACATGACCTGTCATTTCCGCGGTGCTTGTCAGACATACACTCGCGACTGAAGTGAAGATAGCTACATACCTCGCACATTTGGACATAGGATTCATACCTATGTTTGTTCGTGTCGTAGTAGACCCTGAGATCGAAGCAATCACCCTTGCTCTTGTCTCTGATGAAAGCTTCAGTAGCAGGATCAGTGACGCCATAATAGACCTTGTCGGCCTGTTGGAGATATGAGAGGGTCTCGAGCGTAATGTGCCCGATCGACGCAATGCCGGATCCAGCGATGGTCAATGTCCCCTGCTTAGTGACGGTCTGCATAATGAGTTGTTTTAGAGTAGGCACTGTTTGGAAGATGGATGGGGCAAGAGAGAAGAGCATTTATACTGTACAAGAATCCTACCATCGATAAATTCCGCGGCCTTCATAAGCCGTCATGTGGCCTGAACTGTGGTCAACACTAGTAACAAGAGAAAGGGACCTGTAAAATACGAAACTGGAGTGAAAAAAAAGCAACGAATTGGTATAAGATATATATACAATGCTGGTTAAATGACGTGGCTGGTGTACTCGGAATCTTGCAGTATTTAATGGCGTACACCCAGCTGTGTAGCAAAGGATGACTGGTACCACTCCTGTGAGAGAACAGTCTCTTGCTTAATAACCATCAGGTATGAACCAAATGCAAGCGATCGACGCATTGGCAAGATAAAGTCAGGGGACTCACATATGTAAAGTGGAGCATGTAGTAAAACCCCGCCTGCGTTAAGAATACATGTCGTGTCATGGACAGCTATTATCGCGTGAACTCATGCCCGATGTAGTATGTAAGTTGTGGCAAGGAGCCATTGAATGATTGCAGTGGAAAGGGCAACGCCACTGCTCACCCAAAATTTCGTTTACCATATGTCACTGGGTGTAGGCTCAAGCGACTCATCGTCCATTCATTCCTAGGATCAGTATTGTGCAATGCATTTGGCTGTCAGACTCGCGGAAATGTTGTCAAAGACATGCGGTTTCATTGGCACCGCCCTGCACTTACAAGGAGAAGTGCTCCAGGAATCATCCTCAACATTTCCGAAAATCAGGAACCGGAGCTGTCTATCTAAATCTGGGGGTAGTATGAGCTATATATAACCTTGGAGCATTCAAATATAGAGTCCTTCAGAGGTGATATATCGCCACGTCAACATTCTATATGAAGTTGATCATGGGGAAAAAAGTGAACAACCATTAGTAGCTGGAGCCTGTTGCAGCGACCGCTTGTAACGACAATTGATAATATTTGAGGTACTTACATTGGGTACTATAATTGATTAACTTGTTATGAGGTGCGTGAAGAACATGCATCTACAATCGACACTGCATCCGACAGCGGAAACAGTAACCCAAAGAAATAGGTGTGAGTCGAACATTGGCCCTGGAGGTTGGTCGAACTAGTCGAAAATCATGCAGAACATGACTACTGCAACCTTTTACACGTTTATCCCTGGTGATGTCGGGTGACCGTTTTGTCTTGTGTGGTCCGAAGCATTTGTCTTGCATGCATGACTTCGCTGGGAAAAGTTTTACAATACGTTACGGTCGGGGTCAGTACTTTGAAATATCGTGTTTGGAAGGGGACATCTGAAGAAGCGACTTTTTGCTACGAAGGGAGCTGGTAGACACACAAGATGTTGTGCAAGTGTCATCCTTACGTTAAATTGTTACTGTTTGCGTCGTTACCTTTTCTGGAACGAGCCAGGTAATAGAGAATAAAATTCGATCTGGACACTATGAAGAATGAAAGCTACCAAACATCAGCATGGCATAAATCTCCCTAAGTCTCTACGGGATCATATTGAACGCGATGGTGCATCGTCCGGTATGTGTTCGCCAAACCCAGTCTTGTTGATTTCGTATCCATACCCGTCAGGTGCACACGATAGTCTTTGGCGTAGTAGAAACAAAAATGTCACTACTTCACGCAAAGATACACGCAAGCAAGAAAGGTTGGAGCGTAAAAAGCGCAAAGCGGACTACTTTTCTGCGCACCCGATCTCTCCGAAACGCAGGGTAGAGGAATCTAATGGGTTACCTCAGCCCAAGAGACGGAAAACCGTGCACTTTACGCAAGCCACACAATTGGTGGCTTCAGTGCAGAAGGACGATTCAACTTCGCGACTTCACACGAGGTCTGATGTTCTCAAGACTTTGCAAGCGAAAGAGAAAATGCAAGAGAAGTGCAAGAATACCGAACATAATCCTTCTAGGGTTGCGCCCACCTCCCTGAAACGGCAAGGCATACTTCCGACATCAAAGCCGCGAGAAGAGGACGAAGACGACGCTTGCATCGCATACTATGAGGCGATGCTGGGCTATAAAGGAGGGAAGCGCAAGAAGAGTGATGACCTCGATGGCCTCGATGGTATCCATTCTTTAACCGAATTCTTACGAACTATAATGATGCATTACTCCCTTACAGACTTGCTAGACTTTGCGGATACGATTATTCCATACGGTTCGACGGTTTGTTATTCGGCCTATCGTTACCCGCTTTGCGCTGACTGTGTCGCAGGCCACTGTTGATACAGAAGAGGAATCGGGGATTGGAAGCGTTGAACAGTTGCTAGACTTGGAATCCGATTCTGAAAATGGATCCAAGGAAGTGGATGGAGTGGATCAGGATGCTCAGCAAATCAACGGAGATGGCAACGCTGAGGAAGTGAGCAAGGACGAAGAAGAAGAGTGGGGTGGCCTTTGTTCTGGTTTTCATAGCATGGATAGAGATGGCTCTCAAGTCTTACTCCCGAATGTGGGCGAGGAAGCTTCATCTCCCAAGCAGCAGAAAACAAGCTCAATAGGTGAGTTCCACTCGTTAAGCTGTGCTGCCGTTGGTTGTATGTTATTACAGCTCGCTATGTCTCACCGAGCCTCAGAAAACAATTTGATAGCGATGTTGATCCCCAAGAGCTTATGAGGCTCACTAGACAGCTGAAAGGTCTACTCAATCGGTAGGTGCTTCATTTGGTCGATATCTCTGTGAGGTTGTTTATCTGGACGATTGGTAGGATGAGCGAACAGAATATGGCAACGGTCCTGGATAGCATCGAAGAGCTATACCGGAAATACCGTCGGCATGGTAAGCACCTCCAACTCGGGGTCGGGAGAAATGATCAGCTAATATATATAGACGTGACATCGACATTGAGCACTTTAATTATCGATGGCATTGCATCTCATGCCATGTTACTTGACTCGTTCGTCGTCCTGCATGCGGCGTTCATATCCAGTATGCACAAGCTAATAGGCATCGAGTTCGGTAAAGACCTATACCTATTAGGCTGGAGGCAATACTAAATGTTTTCTAACGACTAGCTGCCTTCGTCGTACAAAATATCATTGCATCGTACGAGCATCATCTAGCTCATGCAGAGGGTGCACCATCTAACGGGCTCGAAACTAATGAAGACCGGGGGAAGGAATGTTCCAACCTCGTCGTGCTGTTGTCGGAGTTATATAACTTCCAAGTGATTGCATGCGTCCTCATGTACGACTTGATCCGGGATTTACTCAGCAAGAATTTATCTGAGATCCGGGTGGAGCTGCTTCTCAAAATTTTGCGGAGTAAGGAGGCCGCTTACATCCCTTGTGGCGTCTAAGCTTACGTCCTGTTCCAGGTTCTGGACAGCAGTTGCGACAAGACGATCCTTCTGCATTGAAAGATATCGTTACCATAGCCCAGTTTAGTATCGAAAAACAAGGGAGTAACATAAAGTTGGTCGGAATCTTGGTTGGACCTTGGCCTAACAATCTGACTACTGGGCGATAGTTCCCGTACCCGGTTTATGATGGAAACCCTAACAAACCTTAAAAGTAACAAAGTTAAGAAGACGGCTGCCGCTCAGCATCAAGGGAGCGATGCGGTGGAACGCCTGAAGAAGTTTCTTGTGGGACTTGGCAAGAAGCGGCATGGCAAGTGCATGGTCCGCAACACATTTTCTGAGGAAGCTGACCTATGCTTCCAGTGCAGGCACACGAGCCCCTCCGCGTTTCCCTTGAGGATCTTCGGACGGCGGAAACGAAAGGCAAGTGGTGGCTGGTGGGTGCCGCCTGGGCTGGCGACCCTCTAGTTGACCACCAGCAAGATGCCTCGAGACGCGAGACACACGGCGTAGAAAATTCTACGAGTAGTGTTCTACTGAAGCTAGCGCGAAAACAAGGGATGAATACAGATATTCGACGCAGCATCTTCGTTGTGTTAATGAGTAGCGAGGTAAGGAGCAACGCTGGTTTATTGATAGATACAACCTGATTTTCCCATACAGGATTACCTTGACGCTTACGAGCGGTTATCGCAACTCAATCTTACTGAAGTTCAACAGAGAGAGATAGTCCGAGTTAGCCTGCATTGTTGTGGCAACGTACGTCCCTCTTTGTCTGAGATTCAGTCTGCTTACCCCGGGATCAGGAAAAGGCCTATAACCCGTACTATACGCTTCTTTGCCAGCATCTTTGTCAGATCTCGCATTCCTATAAGATAACCCTGCAATATTGGCTTTGGGACTTCCTACGTGATCTTGGTGAAACCAATGTCGGGGGGGCTGAAGTCATTAAGAATATCAAGGAAGACGACGATCGGCTCGAGGTGAAAAGCGTGTCCTCATCACGACTGAAGAATACTGCCAAAGCATATGGGTGGTGGATAGCGAAAGACACCTGTTCACTTCTCATCCTGAAGGTGAGACTCCAGCGAGACCTCAAGTTTGTGCTGATTCGAAGTATTGCACAGCCCGTGGACTTCACTCGTTTGAAGCCACAGTCACGAAAGTTTCTTAAGGAGCTCATCGCCGAAGTGTTCGCAGCAAGTCAAAGCTCATCTCCGATGCTCGCAGATAGTACCGATGGACAAGGTTCACGTAACCGAGGGGTCATCGAGGACATCTTTACCAAAGCCGCAAAACTCGAGGATCTCGGACTTGGCCTCGTCTACTTCTTGTCGCACGCATTCCGCGAGGACGAAGGGTTTCTGAAATGGGGGAGCTCGGTGGCAAAAGAAGCGCTACAGGTTGGAATGGATCATATCCCAAAGATCTAATAGATGTGTTGCTCTCAAGATATCACTGCTTTTACAAATGCAACAGTGGAACATGTACTACCGCTTTTCCCGCCGAATGTAAACATTTGGTACTGTATGTGAGAACTTGGTCCAAGTCAGTAGCTGTGTTTCGCACAAATCGGTACTCGGCTCACTGGTATTGCAATCCCGTAGCTGGCGTGACGAACTTATCTTGCAGCTCGTCCCCAGTGAAGTTGCAAGCTGTAGGAGGTGAGATTGTGTGCTAGTAAGAGTTACGAGGGCCCAACTTACATGTAATAAGAAAGTATGCCCCGGGTTTGAGTAATCTGGCCACCCGTAGAGGATAGTCATTGACAGGCGCTTTTCCTCCGTTGTCCTTCTCCATAAGAGCGATCGCATCGAACGTCCCTTTATCTAAGACGAGGTCCCAAGTGCCATCATCCTTGACCTGTCCATCCTCGAGTAGGGGTGGGTCATCTTTGAGGAAGTCGCAAAGATGAAAACTGATGTCTTTGCAACCCCGCGTCTCGGCAATGGAAGACGCCAGTGAAACTGCCCCGTCAGAGTAGTCGATTCCCAGGAGTCGATCAGCGGGATAACCGGCCTCCGCAAGCTCAAATAGAAGAGTGCCGTTCCCGCTGCCTACTTCGAGGATCGATAAATCAGATCTTGGAGGGACATTTTCCAACGCCCAGTCGACCATCTTTTCAACGGACTCCTGTCCAAACCTTTTCCGTCGAGAGTATGAGTCGAGTAGTCTTAGACTGCAGGATAGTTACGACACACCATACTTCGCCCTCGTCACCAAAGTCCTTGAAATTCTGCAGCTCCTCTTCGTAGACACCATCCCAGCTGCAACCATAGGTGATGAAGCGGTGCAACGATGCAACGAGGCGGAGTGGCTTACTATTCCCTGGTACCCAGGTTTGAAGGGCGAAGTTCCGCTGTGGCCATTAGTGCGGTCGATCTAGAAATGTTGATAAGACCGTCGGAGCCGCTCAAGCCAGTCCCATACGATCCGTGCTTAGTCATCCAAAGCAAGGGCATCTTGGTATTCAGACGGAGGTCGCAGAACGCATACACGGAATGAGAGAGCAGAGTGTTACATTCTAGTATTATGCTGTGGGGTAACATCGATATAAATACATGACCAGTAAGCAGTCTAGCAGTTGTCGTGAGCATGGTATCCTGAATTTGCTGTTAGCATTCTCGAGGCGGAACACTCACATTAAGCCTAAGACGCGCGAATCATATTCCCAGTGTGCGAATGTCACCGCTTTCCATCGGTTTTCTCCAGCAGGTCCTTGGCTTCATTGATTTTGCTGGCCAAGTATGGCGAGCCACCTCGGTCGGGATGGTTGGCAAGCATGATATGACGATGGGCATCCTTCAGTCTCAGTCGAAGAGTCGGACCGTCCCTAACACAATGGAAATAAGTAAAGAAAAAACAAAAAAAGAAGAGGGGGAGTATGGCAAACGTAAAGCAACATACTTGAGACCCAGAATGGCGATGGCCTCTTTGCGATCCATCTTTGCCTTGAAACCGCCCTTGACCCACTGGTCGGCAGCTCTTTTTCCAATGGCCCCAGACCGAACGAGGTGCCGGCCCACCAGAGCGGCGGTGACTGCGCTGAGTCCAACAATGACTGGAGTTGCCATGTGAATAGGGCTCAATCGAGGCTTTTGCTTCGGAAGTGAGCAGAAGAAGCTGCTGCCCACGGACACGTCACGTGGGTGTCACGTGATGTGGTCCAGGCCACCGCATCGTGCACCCCACAAACGCGTCCAGACCTATGGCATGCCACCACCGTGACGGACCGCCATGACGATAGCCAGATACCCTACTATGGCCGCACTTATTACTGCACTACGTCCCATAAGGACTTGCACGCTTTCATCTGTGACCATGAGTTCATATTTCTGCTGCGCGCAGGACTACACCATACGTCTGTCCCTGACACATATCATAACCGTCACATATACTACCACTCCACACACAGCCTCTTCGCACGAACTGTGTATGAGCCACCTCCATTGCACAAACTGTCCCCTCGACGAACTGCCCAAGCTAACGCCACCTTTGCGACCCCTTGCATAAACTGCTGCTCACAAACTACTACCCCCTCGAACAAACTCAGCCCCCCTTCGCACGACCTCCCAACCCCCGCATAAACCACTGCACCCTTTCATAGGCCACTGCCCATAGTAATTACCCTCGCATAAACTGCCACCCCCTTGCACGACTGCCGCACAAATCATCTCATTGTACGAATACTCCCTCGTGCACGGACTTGCCCCTCGCATGAATGGGCCCGTGCATGAACCGCCTCTCGCACGGATACGCCCGCGCACGACAGCCACCGCACCACTTCCAACGCGCACCGTGGCTCCCTCCGGCACTATCATCATCCTAAGCATGACTAGTACAATGCATACGTACGATTGTCTTATATACAACGTTAATATATTTATATATTGGCTTTTATTCGATCCATGTACCATGTACCATGCTGGACTCCGCGGCATTTGTTACCAGACAAGGCACGTGTCGAGTGATCACCGCGAGCCGGCCCATCTGCGGTTCGCGGAACTCAAGAGGGTTCTGTGGTGACTTTGATTCTCTATAACTCCTGTCGGCTCATATCTGTCCACGGCCAGGCATTCTTTTGTTTGCTCTGTTATCAGAACGTCTGCGCTGCGCAGGACCCACAATGTTACTCAAGGCGAATCACCTGAGCACAGCAATAGTGAACGTGTCACACCCAGTTTCTGAAAGGAACTAATAGATGCTCCTTATCGTCAAAATGACGCTCGTCCGGTCGTTGAAGGGTGCTCGATTCATATATAACCTTGAATCTTGCGGCCTATCACCCACTACCTGTTTCCTCCCTTATACGCCCGTCCCACCTTGTCCCCTCACACAGTACGCTTGTTATGGTAACCTCGTTCACGGTCCAGCAGAACTTGTACCCTCGTCTCCCACACAGCATCGTGGTTGCAGCCTTAGACGAGAGACGTCTTAATGAACATGTTATCCAGACCTTCCAGAACACCGTAGCAAGCGGTGGAATTATTGGTGTCTCTGCGATCTATGGCAAGGGGTGTGCCATTAGCTCTATTGCATTTGCCTCAATGTCTTGCGCGCTCGTCGTTGATTTCGCTAAGGGGGGCAGTCCAAACAGGCGAACCCTCAAGAAACGTATTCTTAACAATCCTCAATACATGAAGTGCACGTTCAGAATGGATACGTTGGCCGTTGCTTTATTCTTGGATATGTCCCTGGAAATCTGTAATGCAGTCGACTTACTGTCGTTGCCAGTGAAGGGGGGTAGACGCTCAGCAGAAGCCCTCACGAATGTAATGGGAGACAAAGCCAACAAGGATAGCGTGAAGAAATTGTTCTTCAAGGACATGAAGAAGGTATCGCCGTCTGATATGGCGCTGCAAGCGTGGGCAGCGTTTCAAGCCGCCACTCTGTCTGACACGACACCCATCCCAAGGATTGACACATCAAGATTAACAAGAAAGGTATATCACCTGTCCACTTACGAATTCCACTCAGGTGCTCATATTAGCCATCCACTTAGCAATTAGTTTCCCTGTGCAAAATTTCGCGTAGTGGTGATCTCCTGGGGGCGCTTAAGCCGACCGTTGTTAAGAACGATGTTCGGCCAGATTTCACTGCGAAGAAGGACGAAGTCCACTTGACTTGCACGCGATATCGCAGTCGCCTTAGGGTGTCCCAAAGTCAAGTGAGTTTCCTAGTGGATTTCCCCTTTTTCTTCTAACCTGGAACAGGTTGTCATTATTGAAACCAGCAATGGTACATCCACGAGTAGTGTTTCAGGTCGCACAAAGGGAGTTAAGGGGCGACAGGCACGAGTCTTGGTCCATGGTTCAATCGGCCATGGGAGCATCGTGTCTGTAAGCACTATCGGAAAAGAGGATCTTACATACGCCCAGGCTTTCCGAGAAGACATCATATTGGGAGCCCTCCAAAGCCCCGGGACGCTCGTGTCGCATCCTTTTTTCCAAAGTATATGGCTTCCGCACGAGCGTGTATCGTGGAAAAAGCAAGATAGTGTACCCCGTGAACCGTACGTCTATATCCCGGGACGTACCCTCAATTCTTCGCAGGAGGTGGCCGTCAAGAAGGTCTTGTCTCCATCCGATGACGACCGCCTAGTGGTGATTCAAGGCCCACCGGGCACCGGAAAGACGACCGTCATCGCCGCCGCCGTCACCAGTATCCACCACATGGATTCGTCTCAACCAATTTGGATCGCTGCGCAGTCTAATGTCGCAGTAAAGAACATCGCTGAGAAGCTAAGCGACGTCGGCTTCTACAATTTCAGACTACTTGTTTCCCAAGAGTTCCACTTCGATTGGTATGTTTTCATCTATTGCTGTTTACGATGTTTCATGATGTGGATAGGCACGAGCATTTGTATGAGAAACTCGAGTCATGTCTCATTCGTTCAGATGTTTTCAGTAACGGCATTGTCGGAGCCTCAAGGCAGCTACTCGGTTCAAAAGTTATTTTGTGCACGCTCAGCATGTTGTCAAACCCTGACATTGCTGCTTACATCCACATCGTACCCATAAAGACAATTATCTTTGATGAAGCCAGTCAAATTGAAGTTGGAGATTACGTCCCCGTCATTCATCGCTTCGGAAAATCCTTAACAAAAATGGTATTCATTGGGGACCAAAAGCAATGTCAGTTTTTATTGTTATTGATGTTCGAAGGCTGACTTTACTACTCTGCTTCAGTGGCTCCATATGGTCAGGAAGAGATTCGATCACTCGAAAGTGTTTTCGAGTTTGACCACCTTCTCAAGAAAGCGGTCTTTTTAAATACCCAATGTATGCATTCTCCCTGACTAGCGGTGCGTCGCTGACGACAGTCTAGATCGCCTGCCATGCGTCGTCGGGAACTTCATCTCACAGCGTGTTTATGCTGGTAAACTGAGCACTCGCCATATCATTACCGATCGCAAAGCGTGTCGCTTCATCGATGTTAGGGGCGGGCAAGAAGCTAAACAGGGCCACAGTTGGATAGTAAGACTCTCCCTCAGCTACATTGTTTTCGTGAGGTGCTAAAAGCAAACACAGAACCGGGGAGAGGCGACAGTTGTCATTCGCCTTGCTGAGATACTGGTAAAGCAGGGCAAATCTTTTCGCATCATTACACCCTATGATGCGCAACGGACGGTCCTCGAGACAGGGCTGAAGACCGCAAAACTGCCTTGGGAGAACAAGGTGTTTAATGTGGACTCATTCCAGGGTAAGTCGTTGCGTGCAGGTCTCCACTACACTGTGACTGATCCACATGACAGGTAACGAAGATGATCATATCATCGTGTCGGTCGTACGCACCTTCAAGATCGGCTTTCTTCAAAATGAGAGGCGTACCAACGTGATGCTGACCCGGTGCAAGCGGAGTATGCTCATTTGCACTCGTCGGACCTTTATGTCAGGTCCCTTAGCATCGGACACTTTAGTCGGTCAACTTGCAGCTTTCCTTGGTCCAGAAGCGTGGATAGATGGAAGAGATGTTTTGAACGGTCGGCTCTACTGATATTGTTGTTCCTAGCATTCCATACTTGTCGTCTACATGGATTGTTAGAATACGATCTTTACTTCCGAAAACCCCGAAAACCCAAAACTCGAACGGATGCTGCGTAAGGGCTTGCTACCGTACCGGTCGACCGGAAAAATGAACGTCGGAGAGTTCCGCCTGGTTTGATCGACTCGAATCTGGGGGCCAGCGGTTGCCTCTGTACAGGCCTTCAAGCTAATTGGTTCAAATTATCGATCGGTTGGCGTCCTAGCTTAGGCTCTTCCTTTGACTGTCGTTCGCCTTTGTGCTCTCGTCCCTTCATCTCTCGTCGCTCAGCATGCCGCCTATTACCCGTATCATACACCCGAACCTCATCGATTTAGACATGGACGGTCTGACCGTCAAAGTGATCAAGATATCTGATTTCAATCAGGACCTCACCGACTTGAGCACCGTCGTTGAACGCAACGAAGGTCGCCCTCTCGGGCTTTCCGCTGCGTATTCCCCTTTCGGCGGCCTTCGTCTCCTCGCTATCGCTGACAATGCCACTGTTGTGATCATTGACTTCGGGTCGGATAATAGCAAGAACAACGGACGCGATATGCCGCCCATCGATACTAGCACGACGGGGCGTGGCTATCTATCTGATCGCGTCCTCTGTCGCACGGCAGGCTCCGTGTACGCCTTTGATATGGCTCCACTCGCCCTCGCGCTGTGGCAGAGCCACGATCTCCGTATCCAGAAGGCGATTGACATGCAGAGTGCATGTCCCTCTGTTTCCCGTGCCCCACTCGCCACTATCACCACCGCCATCGGCGGCGCAACTCGGATATTCAAACAGAACATCAGGAGAGTTTTCAACAACTATATTTGCCATGAAATCGATGACTGGGCGATCTGCAAGACAACAACTCCGCTCGCTCAGCGGGCGTGGGTTACTCATTACATCTCCCAGCTAGCCTCGATGGAGGCACCCCTTGCGAAGGTTCCTCCTGTCGACACGTTCAAGCTGTCAGACATGGTATGACCTCACAAGATAGCACTTTTATTCGCGTATCTAACCGGTGTACAGGTCCTCCGCTTTCTCGCCAGGACTTCCACGGTTGCATTCCAGCTTGAGAAGGAGAAGCCAATGGAGATTATCCGAACTGTAACAGCTTCGTTTGCCCAAGGGAACAACATATATGCGAAAATCGACCGGTACCAGGACATGATCCGGGAATATGAGGACCAGGCAAGTGGATCTGCATTGGTTGCAGTCCTACAGTATCTGATACATGGTTTAACTGTAGGAGGTTCAAGTCCACGTCCCTGCCACCCCTGCTGTAGGTGCCTATACCATGTCAGCAACTATCTCTGCTGCTCGTGGCAAGAGTGTGAAGCTCAAGACTGAGAGTAACCTGTCTGGGAACCTGGTTTCTACCATTACTGTCATAGGAAAAGAGGACCCCACTGCTGCAGAGGTAAAGAGGGCACAGGTTGTGCTCAGGATACTTCAAGGTCAGGGACAAGACCTTAATCCTTGGGTCCATCAGATCTACCTCAGCCCTGGAAATTACTTCAAGTGGCCTGCTGAGTGGAGCTCTGACCTTCCTCCCATCCAATTCAAGCCCAAGGAGACTTCTTGTCCTCTCAACCCTTCCCAGGTCAAGGCCATTGAGAAGATGCTGAATGACTCTGATGAATCTAGGATCACCATTATTCAGGGTCCCCCTGGGACTGGGAAGACCACTGTCATTGCTTCTTATGTCAAGGCTGCAGTAGCTGCTGGGAAAACTGGTATATGGCTGATTTCCCAGTCTAACATTGCTGTGAAGAATATGGCTGAGAAGCTGGTTGCTTTTGGTCTAGAAAACTGGAAATTGCTGGTTTCCAAAAAATTCTATGAAGTCTGGTGAGTTGTTGGGTTGTTGTGATATGATTGTTCTAAATTTTTTCAGGCATGAACATCTCTACTCCAGTCTTCTCTCAAACCTCATCATAAGTGAAGAGTTTGCAGATAAGAACACATTCTTCAAGCAAATATCTGAGTGCCCTGTGATCCTCTGTACACTGAGCATGCTGTCTAGCCCCAAACTGCATCAGCTTGGAGTTTTCAATGTCATTCCATTGGAAAATATTGTTGTTGATGAAGCATCTCAAATTGAGATTGGTGACTATATCCCACTGTTTGTAACTACTACCACCATCAGGAAGGTCACTTTCATAGGTGACAACAAGCAGTGTAAGTCCTTGTTTTATTCTGTAGTTTCATTCTGTAGTTTCATTATTTTGGTATATTTTCAGTGCCCCCTTATGGGCAAGAAAGGATTGAAGGGTCACAGAGTATATTTGAAGTAGAGCATCTGCACAAAGATAAGATTCTACTCAATATTCAATGTATGTTTTTATTATTTATTTATTTTTTAACATGTAGTTTAACTACTTTTCAGATCGCATGCCACCCCAAATTGGGGATTTTATCTCTAGAAATGTCTATGATTCACTTCTTCAGTCCAACCCAGACCACCCTCTTGCTGATACTCAACATAAGACATATCAATTTGTAAATGTCCCTGGGCAGCAAGTCTCTCAAAAACCCAGCTTGAAAGTATGTCTAACCCTTAATCTTTATGATTATGATTTGCATGGTCATTAGAACCTTGCAGAGTGTAAGGCCATCCTCCAACTTGCTTCTATCTTTCAAGCCCAAGGGAAAAAGTTCAAGATCATCACCCCTTATGATGCTCAGAAAACACTATTGCAAAATGAACTGAAAAATGCTCAATTGCAGTGGGAAGACAAGTGCTTCAATGTTGATTCATTCCAGGGTTAGTTCTGAATTCTTTTTACTGTTAATATATCACTGATAATACTAGGCAATGAGGAAGATTATATTATTATCTCCCTTGCTCGTTCCTTGGAGCTGGGTTTCCTTTGTGATCATAGGAGAACCAATGTCATGCTTACCAGGTGTAAGAGAGGCATGGTAATCTTTACTAGCAAACTCTTCATGGAGAAGTTTGGGAAAGACTCCTTGATGGGAAAACTTCTGCAGTGTCATAACAATAAGGCTTGGATTGAGGTTCAGGAGTTGAGAACAACTCATTTTGCCTAAAGTAGGTTGAGAGGTGGGTGGGTGGGCTTTTAATATTGCAAATTAACTTGCTTTCTTGCTGTATGTAGAATGTTTGTTCCACCTTGTTTAGCTTTGCTTTGTTTTCCTTCTGCTGTCTTTTTTGCTATGTTTTCTTCTATCTA
>JADGIP010000621.1:0-13857 GCA_016618355.2 Astraeus odoratus | reverse complement strand
GGTCGCATAGTGTCGAGCCTGTGGATGGGAAGGTGAACAGTCGTGTTAATGGTAGAAGTACATATACACAGCGGTGGAACGAATGGACGGTCTATATATGTCGCAGTGCGGGTGGTAACGTAGGGAAGGGCAGGTATAGAACGAACTGATAGAAAAGGTGGGGGCCAGGACGACCAACAAAATTCGAAGACAAGTAACACAATATCGCGACAACGAAAGGGACTATAGACACACTGAGACAGCTCCGCGAGAGAATGTAGGATGAACGAATACGAGAGCCACGACTGACAGTCGTCACTGCAGAAGTATATGAAAACTTGCTATCATGCACCAGACGACTCCCCCGTTTCCCCAGAAGAAGGCGAATCCTCATCCTTGTTTGGGAGTTCACTGAGGCTAGCCGAACTCGGGATATCACCAGAGGGTGGTGCAGGAGTATGTGCCACATGTCCTGGGTATCCACTGTACGCATGCCAAGGTGCAGCGGCATATCCGCCGTAGTGAGGTGGGTGTGAGTGAGGTGAGAAGTAGGGATAGTAAGTCTGAGGATGTGGGTGGGAGATAAGGCCTTGCTGTTGCGGGTCTGGTGGGGGCCCAGTACCATATGGAGGGGCCGGTCCCGGAGGGTAGGCATAAGGAGACGTCGGAGACGATGCTGAAGAGGGGGGTACTTGTTGAGGGTGTGGCACACCAGGTATGCTAGAGTGTGGTGAGACTGCATAGACAGGAGGATGTGGGAGTGGTGCGTACCCTGGTGCACCATAGTATCCTGGCATCGGATAAGGTACAAAGTGTGGAGGGGGGTGCGGTGGAGAAGGGACTGTCACCGCGGTCGATACGCCTACACTAGGGGGCTGTTGATCTGGGAAAGTTGCCGACGTCGCTGAAGGTGGCGGTGGAGCTTGAGAATGGCCATGAGAAGACGTGGACGTCGATGGGGATGGCAAAGGGAGTGTGACAGCCTGGTTGTCCGTGGGAGAGTTGGACTGGCTCCCGCTCCCGCCTTTGGTTCCTTTGCGTTTCTTAGAATTGCCGTTAGCATAGGGAGCATATCGTCCGCGCTTGTTGCCGTCAGAGACACGACCGTCAGTGAGAAGGGGTAGGCCTGTTGAGAGGGGTGCAGCAAGCAGGGAGGGGGACGGGTCGATGTCGTCTGCTTCTCCACGGTAGCGCGGGATACCGTCGACGCCAATTTCCACCTTGGGTGGGTTGCGGAAGTGGGTTTTGTCGAGGTATTCGGGGCTGATGTCGAGTGATGCTAGCTCGGGTAACGATGAGGGAGAGCGGAGTCGGCCTTGCTCTACGTCTTCAATTTTGTAGTAAGAAATCAGGTGTTGTGCAACACCGCCAATAGTAAGGGAGAACGTCTACCAGCAGGCAGTGATGTAAGGCGTGAGAACCACATGGATGGAGACTGGCTACAGGGACATCACGTACTTTTTTCATGAGGCCATCGGTTTTGAACTTGTAGCTGTTCGTCAAGCTGCCGACGAGAACACGTTCGCGGTGTCTGTCCAGGCCAGATGAGCTGGCCTCGCCCTTTGGGCGGCTGAGAGACTGGCCATCCTGGCGGGTGCCGTCGTTGTACTGATGCTCGTCGGTAGATTCTTGGCGTGCGCCTCTGTGGCCTGCACCGCGTTTGTCTGTCTCGCGATAGAGTAGGAAGTTGCCTAGGATACGAGAGGGGCTCCAGAAAAAACCGTCTGTCCAGCGCTTAATGCCACTCTCGTCTTCATCGAATACGAAGACGGAGCCTGAGGTAATCATCTTGCGTTCAGAGTCTACGAGACGGCGGGTGACTCTGGGTATGAGGCCCTGTCGGGCGGCCTCGAGTATGAGGAGAGCATCGCCGGTGGTTTCTATCCAGCCAGACCAGGGCGGCTCTGTCCAGGTCGTTGAAGACTGCTGGTTGGCAGCACCACTGGCATTAGCGCTGGAGGGGGAGGCCATCTGCTGATTTGCAGACATTTCCTCGAGGAATATTGACTAACTACATGGCACATCATGATGGATCAGAATGAAGTTGTACAGATAACCAAGATGATCAGCCACTTTGAATCAAAGTTCATGAGACAGACAAGGTTGACTCACCGAGCAGGTAGATTTGCGAGACGGAGGCGTGAAGATGGACTATTTAGGATTTTCCCGACAATTCACGCCACAGTTGTCTATAACAGCAGGAGGTCCGTGCTCACAATTCCACAAGCCTTTCTGCCCTATCTACTCGATGGTGGCCCACTCATGTCTCGAATAAATGTCCTCGTTCGCCATCGATCGTACCAGCGAGAGGCTGCACCCATGATGCAAGCCATATCCTGCCTCTCAAAAACAGAGTTCATGGCGGGCTTGAATGGGTAAGGTTTCCCGGCACACAGCTTAGTCAGCACCCAATTGTGGTCCGCGAAGGTTAGGTAAGCCTGGCAAGCTCGAACGGCAGCTTTGAAGTCAAACTGCCCTGCCTACGGAGGCTGTGGCACGGTTCATACATCGATGCACCACATCCCATCATATATATTGGGTCCTCGAGGCCGTCAGCGCGTCGGCGGGACTATTGTATTTCCAGGTGATTCGTAAATCACCGGTACATATTCGAACCACTGCGAAGGTTGTGTCACTACTGTCCCACCCCACATACCTGGAAGCTTGCTGGCATTTCCTACGCGTTTTAAATATGGCTCTCGGAAAATTATACTACAAGCATATTCCCTCGGAGTTAGGTGTAGGAGGATTCGGAAATGCGTACGTTATTGAGATGTTGCTTGCTACGCTGGCAGATTTTGTCAGCGACAGTGGGTGTACAGGTTCTTGCAAGACCTATGTCGATCAGTGCCTACGGGTAGATGCATCTGGAAAGCATAACACTCATCAGGGGGGTTATAGGTCCATATCATCCACCATGATCGGTACGGCATGGTCATGCTCCGTATCAGGCGGCACTGTCACCCGTGCGCCTTCACCTCTTTCGCCTTGTATGAGCTAATTGCTTATGGCAGTCGATATGCCTCGGAGGGACGACTGGCCGCTAACGCTGCTGAGCCATGGCTATCGCTAGAATTCCGGCCTGGAGAGCCGGCCACGTTCCCGAGTATTCGTAGGGCGTCGTATCCAAGGTGTGCTGTCCGTCGACGGCTTATAGTTGTCGATGTCATGCCTTCTTGTATGCATGAGGCTGTCTCCAGAACAACCATATCATCAAGAACACAGATTATGTTCACCGAACCTAGTGCAACTGCGAGAATGCGATTCTCCGCCCTCGGTAGCACTTGGGACCAAAGGTTTTGCCTACACAATCGAAGGCTGAAGAACATCAAAACGCTGACTTTCTATTCTCCAACCGGGTCGGGACCAAGTCTCTTCATGGGAAATGACCTTCGTTCTCGGACGAGCTTGTGAAACTGGCCGAGGTGACTCCGTCTTTTTTTCTTGTGCCTCGGACCACCAAGTTAGCAACGTCAAGGTCCACCTAACTATACCCTGGATTTTTTAGACATCTAATCTTCCTTGGTATCACACCATCCATTTGAATTTGGCTGGACACCTACGGGGCTAGTCGCCTGTAATCATACTTTTGTCCTGGGATAATCGAGTTTTGCGCCTTAAAGCCCACCCTACGCAGAAGGTGGCAACCGGATCACAGTGTTCTTGCTATCGCGTCACAGCGACCATGCTGATAGATTGACACCCGAACACTTCGATGACACGTTTCATGGTGATAATGAGGTATGTACATCCGCGTAGCAACTATAGTCATTCTCTTCCCAGCACGCTAATATTGATAGGTGCGGCCTATACAAATGGCTGTTTCTCTGTCACATCTGCGATAGCAGATAATGGATCAGCTGCAGATCGGTGTCCAGGGCGTTTCACAAAGCTCCAGGCTTCGACGACATCCCGTGGGGCGCATTCTCAGGGGACTACGCTGTATCCATGGTACTTCGGGATGGCTAGCTGCTCCCCTTTCCAGACCCCCACGTTACTCTCTGCTGCGTGCCTTGCGCCCATTTATTGCTTCGTTCTATTCTTGTATTCGTCGACCTCTCATAGGCGTACACATGACATGCCATCTTGATGTGCACCTTATCTCCGTTGGACGATCCGCCCACCTTGCTCTCGTATCCGGAATTCTGCCCGACCTGATGCACTGTAGCTGAACCCATGCCACTTATTCGTTTTCCTTGGGGCATGATGTTTATCCTCTTTCTAGAATGGTGGCGATCTTGCCACCAACAGGGCTTTAATCTCATCCAGGCTGCCAGTTCTGCCTGACATATAAATTCTAGCTCTGAGTGATCGAGATAACCAGGTCGGTGGAGGCATGACTTCCTCTGGTCTAGTCTTACTTTTGGGCTACTGCGCCTTGACACAGGTACCAGACTTCTCCAAGTCTTACTACCCGTTTTAACCTTGCTTCCAGGCTGTTTATCCTCCCTCGGTTGTACCGCGGTACTTACATCGTCGTTCGTTTACGCCCTACTATCCTTCTTTGCAACAGCGTTCCTTACCAAGGAATTGGGCACCCTATGGCTGCTGGAGGTGAGTAGCGTGCATTATACCTGATACAAGGCTTCATTACCAATCGGAACAGTGACTCTATTGGTTCCCGCACTCTCGATGGTGCTTCTTACACGAGCACAACAAATATGACAGTCGAGTCATGCATTAGCTTTTGTTCAGCTCGGTCGAACTCGTACGTCTATGCTGGTGTCGAGTATGCACAAGAGTGTTGTGCGTAACAACGGAGTATTCTAAGTTCTCCTTGAGCAGTAGTTCTGATGGAGATTGTAGACTGCGGTAATTACCTGACTTCCGGAGCTACAAGCGCCAGTTCCTCGGATTGCAGCATGCCATGCACCGGAAATTCATCCGAGATGTGTGGTGCAGGTAATCGGTTGAACGTTTACTGGAATGGCGCCCAGCTTGCAACGGCTCCGGTTGTAGTTCCGAATGCTGGGAAGTGGACATCAGTCGGATGTTACAAGTAAGCCAGATCTTTCTTGCTTCCTTTGGGGAAGTGGCTCAATTCGGTAATAGTGATACCATCACTGCAAGAGCCCTTGCTTATGGTACTGCTGTAATAGGACAAGTCACAGTTGAGTCGTGTACTATGGCATGCGAGAGTGGTGGGTATCAATATGCGGGGGTAGAATACTCGGACGAGTGCTGTAAGTGTCATTGCCAATCGCATTACGTATTCCAATTGAGGGACCAGTGGATAGATTGCGGTTTCACCCTGGATAATGGTTCAGGGCTGACCCCTGTATCAGACTGTGATATGACATGCGCAGGAAACTCATCTGAGTATTGTGGGGGCCCCAACCGGTTGAATCTCTATAAATATACAGCCACTTCGACTTCTACGGTTTCCGGAGGCACTTCGAAGATCTCCATTGCCTCTACATGGGCATATGAAGGCTGCTATGTCGACAACGCCTATGGACGGGTCCTCGGAGATGAATTGGAAACCAGTACGATGACCGTTGAAGACTGTCTTGCCCGTTGCCAGTCGGATAATTATACCATCGCTGGCATCGAATACGGCACCCAGTGTTGTGAGTTATATTCTCTGATGTCATTATATAACCCGTACTTGTGCTGACCTTGTTCATAGTCTGTGGCGACTATCTTATTAACGGAGCCACGAAAGCAGCTGATAGCGACTGCAACATGCCCTGCGTAGGGAATCCGTCGTTCGTACTATTTCTTGTAATTTCCAACGTATGTGTGGCTGATGTGCAACAGGGAGATCTGCGGTGCAGGGAATCACTTGTCCTTATACTCTTCCAATGGAAGTCTCACACTGCTCTCTGCTCCTACCATACAAACTACTGGACTGCCGGGAAACTGGCATTACAAGGGTTGTCTCCAGTGGGCTATTTTTCTTTGCTTTATAGTGCTGGAACCAAATATCGTTCACAGGGAACCCACTACAGGAGTCAGAATGTTCCCATACGAATTGGACTGGGTCACTAACAACACCGTGACTGCCTGCTTGAACCAATGCGCGGCTTATGGCTACCCAGCAGCTGGGTTGGAATATGGAGAACAGTGCTGTAAGAACTTCAGTGCTATTTTTTTCGCTAGAAATTGACAAATAAATGGAACAGTCTGCGGAGACATCACCGACGTTGCTGCAAATAACGGACAGTTCGTGTCTGATTCTCAATGCAATATGGCTTGCTCTGGCGACCCGATCCATTACTGTGGTGCCGGCAACTTGCTCGCAACTTACTATTGGGACGGGGAAATGGATGTCTGGAACACTCCAGCAAATACCGGATACTATGAGGTAAGAGACAATGCCATGCGTTTTCGAAATAACGCAAGTCTTTACTTTCTTAGTTCTTGATCGGAGGGCTGGTCGTCCCGCTCATCGCTACCGTCGGAATCAACAATAAAGTGACATTCCTGGAGAAATATGGGACATCGGAATACAGTAATTCTACGGGTGCCTACGAACTTGACATTAGTCTCACAGATAACTACCTGCTGGCGTGGCGCGAGATGCACGTGAAGTCGGACGTATTCTGCTCCGGAAGTATCATTCTCCCGGACAAGGGCGCCCGCCAGATCAATGTTGGAGGCTGGTCGCTCGAGTCTACCTACGGTGTTAGATTGTACTACCCCGATGGATCACCAGGTGTCAACGGAACGCATGACTGGGAAGAGAATGTGAATGAACTGACGCTCCAGGTCAGTCCTCTTGCGTACAGGTTTCGTTTGGCCCATGTTCCTACAGCGAGGCCGTTGGTACCCTACTGCCATGATGATGCCTAATGGAAGTATTCTCGTCGTTGGAGGAGAGACTGGCAGTAATGCCAACCCACAGCCCAGTTTAGAAATTCTCCCAAAACCACCTGGCGGTGACACGGTTATCACACTCGATTACCTTCAACGCACAGACCCTAACAACTTGTATCCATTCTTGATGGTGCTACCGAGTGGTCGTTTCTTCATTGGTGAGAATTCCCGCATTCTACTCTGATATGTGAGCAATCAGTAATCGACGTTGTCAAGGCTATTACAATGAAGCACGCATTTTGAATCCAGTTACTTTTGACACTGTCACCATCTTACCTAACATGCCTGGAGCAGTTAATAACTTTGAGGCTGGGCGGACGTATCCTATGCAAGGAACTGCGGTACTTCTTCCACAGCATGCACCGTACACGGACCCCATTCAGGTGTTGATATGTGGTGGTTCGACTCCTGGGGCTGGTATTGCGTTGGATAATTGTATTTCAATGGCACCCGAGGCCCAAAACCCCACTTGGACAATAGAAAGGATGGTACGTAGTTTTTGATGTACCCCTTTCCCTTAGGAGAACTGATCATTTCCCCAAAGCCGTCCAAACGAGTCATGCCATGCATAGTCACATTGCCAGATGGGTATGTAACAAAATCACTGTATTGGAACAATATATTCATCCGAGCTCGTCAGAACCTACTTGATTTTGAACGGCGCCCACCAAGGCTTCGCTGGCTTCGGACTGGCTTCTGATCCCAATCTCGGCGCTCTTCTCTACGATCCTTCTAAGCCACTCCATCAACGCTTTTCTATCTTGGGCTCCACCATCGTCGCGCGGTTGTATCACTCTGAAGCTACTCTCCTTCCTGATGGTCGTGTCCTTGTCTCGGGTTCAGACCCCCAAACGCGCTATCCAAATGGCTCGTATGTATACCCAGAGGAAATGCGTATTGAAGTCTATATCCCACCGTACCTCAATCAAGGCCTTCGCCAACCCACGTTCACGATTACAGAGACGGACTGGGCGCTAGGAGGGAAGTATAGTATCACTGTAACCCTCTACCAGGGAACTACTTCGACTATGCGGATCTCTCTCATTGCAGGTATGATACTTGTTGTTTACGACTTCCTTTTTACTTGATTGACTGTTGGGACCAGCATCTTCGAGCACACACGGTAACGTTATGAGTGGTGGTCGGATCATTTTCCCTCAGTTCACTTGCTCGGGAAATACTTGCACAATCGTGGCTCCACCTAACGCGTATATATGTCCTCCGGGCTGGCATCAGCTGTTTATCCTCGACGGGCCTACTCCATCGCACTCGAAATGGGTCCGCATTGGAGGTGACCCAGCAGAGCTTGGGAAATGGCCAAATTACCCAGACTTCACCTTACCTGGTGTGTGATAGACGGTGTCCCCGGTGTCGGCACCGTCGTCTTCGAAGTTCACAAGCGCAACGCATCCACGCATTCCTTCAAATTTATTCCTGATTATATGATTTGGACCTTGGGTATTTGTTGTTATCGTACACTGTATGTAGTGAAATGGTCAATTTTGGTTCTTCCGTGGAATTGTAAGTAGTGTGAGTTATGACTGGATATTACTGCAGGTGGCATAGGAGAGAAAACATCGCACTGCAGGACACGGATCAGTATTGATGATCAATGTAAGTATTTAAGTAATACTGCCACCACTGATGTACGTAGTCTCTTTCGAGTGGATGTGCGAGAATCGTCAAGGTCATCTCAGAGAGATGTGCAAGCCAGCTTGCATTCTTTCGCCCACTTCCTTCAGGAAACATGGTCAGAAGGATATACTTGCCACCCCCTCTGCACCTTGCAGCCGAATTTTCTTCAATGTACAACATCTTTGTCCAGTGCCCTGCACCATTGACGGAAGTTAGTCTACTCGGTCTCGATTAACAAGAGAGGATCGGTTAGGTTCCTATGCGATGACTCCGTCTCTGACGAGAACTTTGCCCGATGCCATCACATCGGTTGATCACGTAGGTTCTTCCATGACAATCTTATCAGTTTGTGAAAGGCATACTCCACTAACTACACGGACCCCACAAAGCTATCCTAAGTCGGAGATCTGGGACCGTAGTGGTCTCATCCCCATCAACGAAGGATTGACCGGAACATCCAGGAGGTGACTGCTCCAAAATGGTATCGAAGTAACGACATCAGCGACATTGGAAGGATGGGGGATGGTACGAGGTACGTCAGAGAGGAAGCTGGGTCAGTAAATGCTGTCGAGACATAGTTTCTCTACGTCTGCACGGCTTACCCCTTTGGAATAATCTCTGAAGGAGCCGTCATGCAATAAGAATGTCGTCCAGCATCCCACTATTAGCCAGCTAGGCATGTTCAGCGCTTGTAAACGATGCGGACGATGTGAGGCGTTCGCAAAAACAATCCTCCGGGACGGAGAACAGGAACGGTGACTTCCCTCGGCACTTCAGCGACCTTGCACCTCCTTCTGTATCCTGCACAGCACGTCATGCACTGTTTCGCTCTTACAGTTTTTCCTAGTTTCAACTCCCACAGCAAGCAATGAAACAAATTTAAGAACAGTTCTAGTAAAACTGTAGAATAACTGCCGATGAAAGGTACATCTCACGGGATGCCGCCAGAGATGATTCCCCCGTAAGCAAAAGTGAAAACAGCGAATGAAGCGTGGCACAGGAGGGTATGTTACCCGGTCCCTGGTTTTGATCGTCACGGGTGAGAACTCTTGCCAAGAGGTGAATAACTTTGTTCTTTCTGTTGTGCGGTATGTGCAGGTCATAGAGGAGCGCTAAGGAACGCTTTTCGTAAGCCGCTGGGGACGGAATTACGACTGTGAGGACGAGCATCCGAAGATGCATGATGAAACACGGGGCTGTCAATCTATGTATGGGTTGTTGGCTGTGAGTCATTCTAGACCTTGAAAGTTTCATTAGCAAACGTCAAGGTCCATCACGAATACCCCCTGGAGGTGTTTCTGATATTATGTTGCCTTACATATCATCCCACTCATGCAGGGTAGCCACGAGTCCCGACACTAACCGACGTCATGTGCTAGATTTTCGGTGTCTCGGGGCACAGCAATATCGGTCCCTTTTTTCACCAGGAGTGAGCACGCGTACTATTTCAGATGGCAACAGGTCCTCAGTTTCCTAGTTTATACTATTGCATCAGACCGAGCGAAGGGCACATGAAGTCTTTGAATGACATATTGAGGTACGTTCCTACCGTGAGGTTATATGCACAAAAGCCCGAATCCATCATTCTTCGCCTCCCAGGCTTGTCTACCACTGGCCGGGGCCAACGCCTATGACCGACGCTGAATGAAATGATGCCCTTGTCATGGCCTCTGATAGCACTATGGGTTATGGATCATAAGAATATCCCACAAGGTTGTCTAACATCCCATCAGCATTCCCAAAAGGGCATCAAGAGCGCTGTATCCCCAGCACGTCGAAATGCCTCTTCGGTCTATATCTCTGACTTTGGCTGTTCGACGTTCTGCATTTTGTACTTGTCTATTTGTTCCTTCTCTCCTCGGGGTTTACTGACTTTCGAGAGGTGTGTACATCTTATCCCTAATCTCCGCTGGACCATCCATCCAATTGTGCGACCTTCTGGCAAGCATGATGTAACCCCCACGGCGCCGGTACGGCTCGTCTTGTTTTTCTCTTGGGGCATCATCTTATCCTCTTCTAGAATGATGCCGTACCTGTACCGTCGCGATCTCGACTTTTTCCAGGTCCATCACTTCCTTGAATCATATAAAGCCTGGTTCGGATGGCTGAGGTGACTAGGTTGTCCAAGAAGACATGGCTTCCTCGAGCCTCGTCGCCTTGCTTTTAGGCTATAGCGTCTTGTCACAGGTAGATGGCATTTTCGCGTCTTCTTGCCTGTATTGACGCTCCTTATAGGCTGTACATGCCTCCACGCTCGTTCCTCACTACTTAAATCACCACTCTTTTGTGCAACATCGTTCTTTACAACGCCGCGCCTTACCTGGAACCTGGACATCCTATGGCTGCTGGACGTAAGTGATATATCCTCCACCTGATTCAGTGTCTCATCGCTGGTCGACTCAGTGACAGTGTGGGATCTCGCACTTTGAGTAGTGCCTCCTATACTAGCGCGACCAACATGACAGTCGAGTCATGCATCAGCTTCTGTTCAACGGGATCAAACTCATATATCTACGCTGGTGTCGAGTACGCCCAAGAATGCTGTACGTAATAATGAGTTATCTCACGTTCTAGTCTAGCACTGTTTCCTGACGAATGCCGCCATAGATTGCGGAAACAATCTGGCTACTGCCGCGTCGAATGTTAGTACCTCGTCCTGCAACATGCCGTGCACGGGAAATTCTGCCGAGATGTGCGGTGCGGGCAATTATCTAAATGTGTACTGGAGTGGCGCACAGTCTGCTCCAGGGCCAATAGTAGTCCAGGAAGTGGGGAACTGGACATCGCTTGGGTGCTACAGGTAAGCCTGACACGTCTGGTTGCATCGATATTAGCATACATCTATGTCCCTAGTGATTCCACAGGTGCAAGAGCCCTCGCGCACGGTACGGCTGTGACCGGACAGGTCACGGTCGAGACATGTACTACGGCATGCCAGAACGGTGGATACCAGTATGCGGGGGTGGAGTACTCGGTTGAGTGCTGTAAGTGCCAGCATTATTAACTTTACGTAGATGTTAAAACACGAGCGGATAGACTGCGGCTCGACTCTCGATAATGGTTCTGGACCCACAGCAGCTTCGGACTGTAGCATGACATGCGCGGGGAATTCCTCCGAGTACTGTGGCGGACCAAATAGACTGAATCTTTACAACTACACGGGAACTGTAACGACATCGGGAGGCGGTGGTGCTACCTCTGGCACACCCGGTCCGGTCACATCAGGCCTTCCAGGCAATTGGACGTACGGGGCCTGCTATGTTGACAACGCTAACGGACGAGTTCTTGGGGATGAATTGGATAACAACACGATGACGGTTCAAAGCTGTATTGCTCATTGCAGCGCTGATAACTACACCATCGCGGGCATCGAATACGGTACACAATGTTGTGAGTTGTCACCACTGTCATCTATTATGCCAGCTCGTAATAGCATTTTGCACAGTCTGTGGCAATTATCTCATCAACGGCGCCACGAAGGCCCCCGACAGTGATTGTAACATGGTTTGCGGGGGGAATTCATCGTTAGTACTGAACTGCTATGGCATGAAGGGAATACTGATCTGGAACAGAGAGACATGTGGTGCAGGAAATCGCCTATCGGTCTATTCTTCCACCGGAAATATTACAGCTTTACCAGTTCCGACCATACAGAAAACAGGACTTCCGGGAAATTGGTACTACAAGGGTTGTCTCCAGTGGGTTGCCGTTACCTAGTGCCTTGCTATGAATGCTGACATCCCGTTCGTAGGGAGCCATCTACAGGAACAAGAATGTTCCCTTACGAAATTGACTGGACTACCAACAATACTGTGACCGCTTGCTTGAGTCAATGTGCAGCATATGGCTACCCAGCAGCTGGTCTGGAATATGGAGAGCAATGCTGTATGAGCTTTGATACCTTTTCCCTGAAGAGCGCTGACTAAAAAGTGGATTAGTCTGTGGAGATATTACCGATGTAGCTGCAAACAACGGACAGTTTGTGTCAGATTCTCAATGCAGCATGGCTTGCTCTGGGGATCCGGTCCACCTATGCGGTGCAGGAAACCTGCTCACTACATACTATTGGAACGGAACAATGAATGTCTGGGACACTCCAGCGAACATCGGATACTACGAAGTGAGCTTCGTGGCTGTCTTTTTACGAATTATCTCTTACGCCCTTGTTGTTTAGTTCTTGATTGGAGGATTGATTGTGCCACTCATTGCTACAGTCGGAATCAACAACAAAGTAACATTCCTCGAGAAATACGGAACATCGGAATACGATAACTCCACGGGTGCCTACGAACTCGATATTAGTCTCACAGACAACTATCTATTGGCGTGGCGCGAGATGCACGTGAAATCGGACGTGTTCTGTTCAGGTAGCATCATACTTCCTGACAAGGGCGCTCGCCAGATCAATGTTGGAGGCTGGTCACTCGAGTCTACCTACGGTGTCAGACTGTATTACCCTGATGGATCACCAGGTGTCAATGGAACTCACGACTGGGAAGAGAATGTGAACGAACTGACGCTCCAAGTTAGTCTTTCTACGTTTAGGTTTTCGTCTTAGCTTATATGCCTACAGAGGGGGCGTTGGTATCCAACTGCCATGATGATGCCAAATGGAAGTATTCTCGTCGTTGGAGGAGAGACTGGCAGCAATGCCAACCCGCAGCCTAGTCTAGAGATTCTCCCGAAGCCACCAGGTGGTGACACTGTTATCACGCTCGATTATCTTCAGCGCACAGACCCAAACAACCTATACCCGTTCTTGATGGTGCTCCCTAGTGGACGCTTTTTTATTGGTAAGGATTCTTTTGAGGACATTCCGATGCAATACAGGCAACATGACCAAACGTCTGCTAGGATACTATAATGAAGCACGTATTTTGGACCCAGTGACATTTGATACAGTGCAAGTATTGCCAAATATGCCTGGTGCAGTCAATAATTTCGAGGCTGGTCGCACATACCCTATGGAAGGCACTTCAGTTCTCCTTCCACAATATGCACCATATACGGACCCAATACAGGTGTTGGTTTGCGGTGGCTCAACGCCTGGAGCTGGTATCGCATTGGACAACTGCATTTCCATTACTCCCGAAGCTCCTAATCCCACCTGGACAATAGAAAGGATGGTACGTACCCGCATGACAATGTCGTAACACTTGCTTAACGTAGTGGTTTTTACACAGCCCTCAAAACGAGTCCTGCCATGCATGGTCACCTTGCCAGATGGGTGCGTAATGATTCACTTGATTCTCGCCAGCAGATGCTCAATCGTGTAACAGAACTTACATGATCCTAAACGGCGCACATCAGGGTGTTGCTGGATTCGGATTGGCCTCCGATCCTAACTTCAATGCTGTCCTGTATGACCCATCGAAGCCAGTCAACCAACGCATGTCCATCTTGAATTCTACCATCGTAGCAAGG
>JADGIP010000620.1:0-13871 GCA_016618355.2 Astraeus odoratus | reverse complement strand
TCAGCCCAAGTCCTAGCATGGCAACCTGTGCGTTTGAAATGACGCTGAGCATTATCACATGCCTTCGCTCCTGGTATGGACGTAGGGCAGGCCTTCAATAGACCCCCATAGCAACTACCTGTATTGGCGTTCTAACCCAGATCGGGTGTGGCCGCCGCTTTCATAGGAACTACTGACAACGACGGATGGCACTTAATCTGTTCTCCTTGGAGCGATGGGCGCAAGCACGAGCCATCCTAGACACAGCCCTGAATCAGTCCCTGTCAGCCGCCGAAGTAGCTTCGAATCCTGTTGATTCTTGTCCCTGTGCATTGACACCCAGTTTTGACGGTGTGGGTGATGCTTCTGCCACCGCACGTCCTTTCCGTGGTGGGTCCCCATATTGCTATTAGCTCCAGAAAGCTACGGGATCCAGGGCTAGATGCAATTGGCTGGTCCACATTCGATGCTCACAAACATATGACAAGGACACATGAGAATTGACCGAACGGGTCTGTGACGTACGGAGTTGTTCGATGTCGATGCAAACTTGGTTGTTAGACAAGCTTGCAGAGGGGAAGAAACCCATTGAGCTATGTTCCTTAGTGCTTTGTGCACCGCTGGATCTTAGCGTGAGTGATAGGCATGCATATCTGCAGACTCGAAGGAAGTCGAAGACGTGACTGCAGTGCCTTTAAGTTAAAGGCGAGCCCAGTTTTGATACGGGTGTCAAAACTCACAATGGTGTCTAGCCGTCCCAAATTAATTAGATTAGTGATCGTAAAAGGTATTTCTGCTTTACGCACCGACGAACACGAACACAACGAGGTCCATCATCTGGTATGGACCACCATCGGACAGGTTTGTGGCTAGCTTACCATTCAGAGAAAAAGCCAGTCGAAGCCGTTGTATGTGCCAATATGGTCAAAAGCCTCCCGTACCGGATAAATGGTTTGGGTCCTTCCACGCACACTAACGCTATAGACCGTTTCACTACCATGTAACAGCAAGACCACCTTCAGCGGGGGACACTGGACTCAAAGAGCCTTGTGTATTGGTTTCTACAGAGGAGCATCCTGCAGCTAGCTTGCGGGAACGGCTTAGACTACAACATGAAGGTGGCGGGTTCATCCATCTGGAGATCTGGTGCCCATGTAAGCATACTCGCCGCCTCACACCCTCTGCTACCCCTATTGGGCCATCATAATTCTGACTCCGACGTATATAGGAGGTTGGTCGGTACTATCGCCGTTATCTTTCTTCTCTCCCTTTTCTCTCTTTCATTCTCTCTCGCTGCCTGTATCGTACGCGTACTCGTCTATAATTCACGTGCCTTCTGGCGTCGATCCACGATCTATCGATTGCCTGAGCGTTCTCACCCATTGTTTCGGGTGAGTCTTCCAGCCCAACAGTTATACCTATTGCCCGCTACGACTTCTACTTCCTTGTCACACAACACGGCTTCCTACCAGCTCGCTCTAACCTGGAGAAGAAGTTCCCGTTGTTCTCACGAACGTGGAACTTAGACTGGCCAAAACCTAACCTAATCGTAGGAAGATAGTCATCCCTCCAACTCAGAACCCTGTTGGCGTCAACGCAGCCACTGTCTATTGCTTGTCTCTGTTTACTGCTATTGGTGTACCTTGTTCTGTTTACACCTTGTTCCTTCAAGTTGAGGTGTGTTTTCTGCTCTGTAATCTGTATGTCTAGCCTATCTCATTTTGGTCTAGTTCTCTGTTCAGATAGTTTTCAATACAATCAGCCATTGTCCCTTCAAGGCTGACTCCAGTTCTTTTCAGACTCCTTCAAACCCGATTCCAGGGGCTTCAGCGAAGTAATCACTGTGGCTGCCTACTGATGCCAAGGTGCGGGTTGGCCCGCCCCTTCGAGTGACCCGAGAACATCATGCCATTATTGACTCCTGATGTTATGATACTTACACGGCATGCGTGTGGATACCATCCATCCAGGGATCAAAAAGTGGCCATAGGGTTGATTCCGCACAGATCACATCACAGGTTGGGCAATCAGGCACCTTATAGAGGCCAAGACGCTATTGTCTCTCCACAAAACATACACTTACGACGGTCGTCGGCAAGTTGCCTGGATTGCGTCAATGGTCTCCACCGCGCTAGCCATGAACATAATCATACCCAATGTTATAACCATCGGGGACCGTCGCGGTCGTAGGGGATAATATCTTCAAACCGGCGCCGAGGCAACTCGAGTAGGTAGCCAAAAAATTTTGTGTTTTAGACTCGCCGAGCACTAACAGTGTCTCCCTGCAGAAGATAGGGTCACGATAATTACTCCATGGACAAGAACTACCATAAAGCTAAGTTCATGAATTTCCGTTGCAGTACTTTTGGTTGCAGTGGGGTTGCACACGTAGTTTCCCCCTCATAAAATACTTTAGGCGTTACGCGCGATATGTGATTAGGATTGAAACATGTGTGCAGTTCTGAGAGCCAGCAACACAACAAATATAACAGGGACGACACGTAAGGTGAAGTATGGGAATCCAAAGTATTATAACGCATGGACATAAAACAAGAGATGGCCCATAATCTTACGTACCATCCCCTTACGCACTACTATACGAGTTGGAACAACCCGCATCAGTGCAATCAGGCCTGCCTCTTGAATATACCAAAGAGCCTTCCTTTTTGCGCCCTATCTTCTAGATGGCGTCTTGTTTCCTGTTCTATTTCTTCTTCGCTAACGAAGTCGCCCATGGCGTACCATACCACAGTAGCCATTCCAATAACCGCAGACAAAACACAGCTGGAAACCGCATCAGGGAATCTACGCGTTGTCCTGAACGAGCTGCGTCAAGCTTACCCTGTCATTGCCAGGATACCCTTCGTGAGCCATCCCAGCTTCTGCTGGTACGGACCCAAGGGGAGTCCTGATAGGTCTGTTGTTGAGGCGTGTCCAGCTGCATTTCCAGAAGAGGGGGTGCCAAGCATGGCACATTGATCGTATACGTAGGATGGAATGACGCCCGCTGCTCGCTCCTGGGCCTGAAGTGGTGCCTCGATGAACTGGACGGCGAGACCAGCTTCTAAGTGCCATTCGATGTGACCTGTGTGATGGGGCATCAGCCATCGTTGCATAGAAGCTGAAAGAGAAAAGCTTGACAGTGGAATAACCAAGCTCCTGGATTGTCTGCGACAACCCTCAGAGTGACTGATCCTCCACCCGTGACTACTACCGTGTCCCGGCGTATCGGGTTTGACTGGCCTTCAACCAGAGGTGGGTTGAGTGTTGGGTCATCTGACGTATAGTCTTCTACACGATTGACAATCTGGAACTTATGCCCGTGAAGATGACTGAGCATCGTAGCTGTCAGTATCAACATCAGCAATTAATAAATATTATATGACGTACAAAGGGTGATTATTCGAGTCAGTATTCTTGACGACGATGTCGACGACATCAAGGTGATCGAGGAGATAGCTGTAAGGACCATAAGCCTCTTGTACGGTCGCATTCTCGCCAAGGCTAAGTTCCGACAGTACAGCAGGTACTACAGGACTGTTGTAGACAACATCATTGATCATTGCTCTGTTAGTACCGTCGTTCATGGTATCAAATAGCATTTCCAGTTCAATTGTCTTGGTCACTGGTGGCTGTGCGATAGCCTCGGACGGTGTCAATACAGTGTCGTTGAATTGCGTATAATCGGAGATCGTGCCCAAGTCTGTGATGCTCTGACCGGTTGCATAAGTGATAGAAGATGTGATATCTAACAGAGATCTCTGAGAACAGAAGAAAAAAAAGGAAACTGGAAGACACAAACTCAGTTGTAAAGTGCTGGGGACGGTATCGAACATGGCTGGGTCCATGTTAGCGTGAATCATCCAATTGGAAGACGTGTCGTTGCGTGCAGTTACGAGTACCGAGTAACGCTGGGCAACGGCCAAGCCCAAGAAATCCACTGGATATTCCTCGACGTCGGTCTGCGATCCCAAATAGTGAGCATCGTGTGAGGAACTGAAGAGCGGGGACTCACTCCATCGGCTTCAATGATGCGCATGGAGTGACCATCTATCCAAAAAAAGAATGTAGAGAGCGCGGACGTATTGATGACGCGCAGTCGATATGTGCGCCCTGGAACGAACGGGAGGGTAGAGTTTTCATTGAACCCAACCGCTGATGTTGCCCCTGACGGTGAAGAGCCGGAGATTGGTGGAAGGTAAGTGGCATTTTGAGCAAAGTATATCAAAGCAGAATCTATTTGGCCAGAATAGGTCAGTCAGAGGAGCCGACAATATATCAATGACTAACCTGGGATAGGTTCTGCGCCTCCCGGGTTGGCGATGCTGATAAACTCCGTTAACAGCACTGAGTGTTCTTGATGGTACCAGTCACCTAGGATGACTGTGAACTCTTCGTCATACTGATGCGTCTCCTGTGTAGGATGGAGGACAAGAGGGGTGCGGAACCCATCAACGTATTGACCCTAAATTGATAGATGAGAACTGCCAACGTAGTTCGCAACACCTGTTACGTACTGATGCATGAGCGTGTGACCAGTAAGTCCCCCACTGCCCTGACGAATTAATAGGGACCAGATAATCGAAAGTTTGGCCTGGTGGAATTCCACTAGAGGCAGGGTTGTGGGGTATCAATACCAGTGCGTATTACGAAATTAATGCAGAGGAAGGGAATGGAACATACCACTGAGTGACGCCAAGGGCGCCGTCCATCCAACTGGAGGAGTTGAAAAACATGCCGTGATTATGCAAGGTGGTAGGCTCGTCCAGGCTATTGGTGACATGGACGAGCAGAGAGTCCGAAGTGTTCACCGAAATCGGAGGTGGTCTACGAGGTAAGTAGTTTCCTCGTGAGTGCGGTAGTAGTCAATATAAGATACAGGAGGGACCTACGGCCAGGTGCCGTTGATACCAACAACCCTGCGGGGATAGAGCCCGTCTGGATTCGCATCCTCGACATAGGTGACGTTCCACCATAGTTCTTGCACACCAGCCAGAGCGGTGGCAGAAGCACACAAGAGCTGTAAGATGCGACGAGAAAATGTCATGGGGAGTCTCCAGTGGGACTTCGTTCTGTGGCTAATGGGAGTTTGAGTGAAGAGAACTCACCCTAACTGGGGCGACAGATCAGTCAAGGGAGCTGATTTTTATGTGCATATGGGGGAGGCAAGGAAGGAGAAGGTCAGGGTCCGATATCCCACAAAAAATTATCTGATAAGGAGGATCACACCATCGTGACAGCCAAGCTCGGTTAGCATGTGACTTAATTTCGTAATCCGTCACCGGCTGTTGTGTTGCTGATCGGCCTTTGATCATGGACAACTGAACAGCGACCGTTCAAGTCCTGAAAATTGTATGTCAACTCACGTCGGGGTGGACACGATTGCTCCCGTGAGACGATTATAGAGATACATTCAACACGTCTTGGGCAGTCTGAGCCATGAATCAGAGCACATCCTTACATAATCTCAGGGGTACCTCGGACATCGGACATCGGACCATGCGGGTTATCAGATAAGAGCATATTGAGATGCCATAACACTCCAACACCTTCGCCCTATTAGATCTGCCCTACTCCTTCCCTTCTCAACGCGCCCTTCCCCCCAGTCGTTGCCCCACATCGCGTACTACCATCATGGCGAAGAATCTCTTCTCCTTGACGATTTTTTTCGTCACATTTCGTGAAACGCTAGAGGCAGCCATTATTGTGGCAGTCCTTCTAGGCCTCGTAAACCAGGTCGTCCTGGGAGATTTAAAAGGAGAGTCCAAGTCACCAGAGTGGACGTCGGTGCAAGAAAAGAGCGACCCAATGCCCATCACATCGAAAATCACGTCCGGCGAACAGGTTGGTCCACAGGAACCTATTCTGCAGGCCAAACTACTGCGAAGAATGAAATTGCAGGTATGTGGGTGGCTATCTCTGCCACAGGAAATTTAGCTGACATCCTCATATAAGATCCTGTTCGGAGCAGGCGTCGGCCTTCTCATTGCGATCGCTATAGGCGGCGCATTCATTGCCGTGTGGTTTACTCAAGCTACCAATTTGTGGACAAAGGCCGAACAGCTGTGGGAAGGTATGTTCTGATGGCGAGGCACGGACAGAGACCTCACAGATGTGCCAGGTATATTCCAACTCATTGCAGCTCTCATGATTTTTGTCATGGGCGTAACAATGATGAAGATGGACCGAGCAAGGGCAGAATGGAGGGTAAAATTACAACATGCTTTTGTTGACGACGAAGGCACGTCGAAACATGACTTCTTAGCACAGAACCCGTGTTTACATCCAGGTCACTGCTAGGTACTACTCGTCGTACGAAGTCCGGGAAATGGGTTTTATTTGTCCTGCCCTTAGTCACAGTTCTTCGCGAAGGTAAGCACATTCGATGCATCTGACTGCAAGGCATTGAGACACCTGCATTCATTCATTCTGAAATCAAGGCATGGAGGGCGTTATTTTTGTAAGCGGAGTAGCCATTGGCCAACCCGCATCTTCTATACCTATCGCGGCTGTTGTTGGCATTATTTGCGGCCTCGTCTGCGGGTACTTGCTCTATCAATTTGCAAATCGTTCAAGTAAGTACAGGACACGCAGCCCTGACCTCTTCGCCCTGGTGGTGTGCTAACGATGGGGCAGCCCTTAGGATCTTCCTCGTTGTCATGACAAACCTGATCCTGCTCGTCGGCGCTGGTCTCTTCTCAAAGGCAGTGTGGGCTTTCGAGGAGAACGCTTTCCAGCAGATAGTCGGTGCTTCCATCGATGACACGGGTGGAACAGGCCCCGGATCATACGATGTCCGAGGAAATGTTTGGCACCTGGATTGCTGCTCTCCCGCTTCAGGGGGGTGGCAGATCTTCAATGGCGTTCTCGGCTGGCAAAACAGTGCTACACGTGAGTCGGGTGTTCACTTGCTTGTTACCAGGTTGGCTGAAACATTCGAACATCAGTGGGCAGTGTACTTTCATATGTATTTTACTGGCTAGCAGTGATCATAACGCTCGTGTACTTCAAATTCAAAGAGGTATGCGTATTTATATACTTTCTAGATTGGGGTAGATCTGAAAACTCTTTCTATAGGGACGCACTAAATTGTTCGGATTCGAATCAGCTTCAGGAAAGCGTCAACGGGAAGCTCGTGAAAAAAACATTGTCTCAGATACAGATCTAGACATATCTACTGCCAAGGAGGGACTGCAGACTCACTTGCACGACTCTCCGTGAGATCCGTGGAACCAAACCTTGTACGGTCCGATGTGCAGCAAGGTAGACTTATCTGAGCAATACTTTCTTGATAGCACGTAGTGTGTTGTCTATGTTTCCTAGGAATTAGGTGTCGTTTTGGTAGGCGATAGCCATTGCGTGTATTATGTTACAGTCATAAGACGTACTTCCCTATAAAATTGTTATCCTTTGAAGGAGTCTCTGAAGTTGCGGCGGAGCAAAGCTTAATAGATTCCATCTTAAGACGTCATTGCCTGCCATCGCAACCAGTGGTATATCAAACCTAGTTTACAAAGGGGAGTGGCGGACCATCGAACTACTCCAATTGGAAACCCACACTGAATGAGGGTAAGAATATGGCAACTGGCGCAACATTTACCTGCCTCCTGGTTTGTAGTTCACTAGATATGTTAGTACAAGATGGTGCGAGATAGCTAAGGTGTAGCCGGGAAAGGAAGTACAAGCAAAGATACACAGATTACGATGCATCCGACGTTCACGAAGTAAGGTCGATGTGGAATAGGCAGTAAAGTAACGTGGCGCTCTTGCACACTGGGCATTCAGAATTGGCAATGACTGCTTTCGTTATGCAACTGCGGTGTATCTCCGTCAGATATTATACTCCGTCAGCCATGCCCAAGGAAACACACACCTCTTGCAAAATATATGTCCGCAAATGGTTGCGGTCATATTTTCACATGGATCCCGGTTACATATTCTACAATGAAGTCGAAGTTCATGCCTCGGAGAGTCATTATCTCTCGTGATATGTGCAGAGGAGTCGGGAATTTCTGGAGAGAGTTCTAACGAATCGAGGGACGAAGCAGCAGATAGTAACCGCGATGGACTAGCAGTGCCAGAAGGACACCTTGATGGGGCGCTAGTAGCCACAAGATAAGCACGGTTCTCCGTAACATAGTCTGGTATAGAATCAGTTGTGACATATACAACGGACTGACCGAAAGATGTCACAGATGATTGGTCACTAAACGCAGGTTAGCAATGCACTTGAAGTGGCTTTACACAACCTCACCTGATACTATCGTAAGATTCCGTTAGGATTAATGATGATCCGGGTGACGCAGGAGGCTGAGGGTTATTGTGGAGCGAGGTCTCTTCCGCTATTGGTGTGTCACTGCGGGAATGAGTGGCATCACTGCCATTCACAGAAGGTGTTGGCGAGGGTGAAGAAACCTGTCTTAACTCCTTAGTGTTCCCCCTCCCATGGGGATCATCCTGGGTGGTTGTCTCGTCTACTATCTCGTCCAATGTGGGCTGACTCGACTGCGGGGTAAACGAAGGAAGCGACTCCGATGAAACAGATGATATGTTCTCATGTTCTTCCTCATGCTTCATTGATTAAGAAAAAGACGCTCGATTAGATTCCGGCACCTTTACTGAAGAAATTACCAACCTCAGAAACAATAACGGCTCGCCGATGTTCCAATTGGTTCTCCTCGGGTTCGGGACTCCGTCGTGACTCCTGAACTTGTTCACTAGTATGATTACTAACCATATGCTGTGCTTGCGAGTGAGTGGAGCTTTTTCAAGGCCACGTCGCAACTAACCTCGTCAAGCATGCCAGATCCTTCCATGCGAAGACCGCATACCGGGCAGGAAGGATGCTCGGAGGCGTAGTGGAGGGATAAATCATCTTGCGGAATTACTGCACCACCACAGTCCCAGCATACTACAACTTGATGCTCATACTCGACATGCTACACCCAGACGGTAAATAAATTTTCTTAGCGCCGATGAGGGACGTACGCGATATAATTCTGATTCATCCTCGAACAATTTCCCACATTTCTGGCATGTAGGGTGACACCCCTGATGTTCCTGGAGTATATCTTCAGAACATAGTTGTACGCCGCATATTTTGCAAGAGAACGGTGCCCTGGCAACTAGGTGCTGCTGGAGGGAAGCATCATCTGCGAACCGACTGAAACAATCCCCACAATGAAGGGGAATCTCACTACCACAAGGCTGGCAAGAATGACGCCGTAAATTGTCGTCAGTATCGAAGACTCCTTGACAAGAGGGACAGTAATGCGTAGACAGCACATTCTCATTATCGTTCTGGTCCAGGAGATCGATGCCATCGTCTAAGGAAATAATGTATCAGATGACAAGAAGTCATGAACAGGGTCTCTTACCTGTGGTTATTGATGCCCTTTCATCCTCAGCAATGCATCCCAGAGTGCTGAGAGACCCATCTTGGGAATCCATCACTGGTGAATGGGATATTGAAACCGATTCTGGACATAGGGATTGCGATTTGGAAGAACAGGACGGCGACGTGCAGGAGGGTCCAGCAGGCGAGGCTGTTACAGCAGCCGTCACAGACGGGTGAGATAGGCCAGCATGTGACGCTGCATCCAAGTCGGTTTCGTGACGTAGAGTTTTGGCAAGGCATTTCAACTGTTCTATGCAACTACCAAAGTTTTGCTGCCCTGGAGTCTTCGTAGCCAAGTATGACCGGTGCACAGTGGCTTCGTGTTGTTGCAATGCTGCAGCAGACCTGAACGTCCCTAGGCCGCAGCGGGTGCATGGGTATGAATGATGTTCGTACTCATGCCGGTCACATGCATCAGTAGATTGGAATTTACAATCGCAGTATTTACAGTTCACCGCAAGGTGTTTTTCGCGTTTGTGCTGCGCCAACGCGTCCAAAGAAATGAATGTTGCTTGACATCCATCGCACGGTTGCATGGGATGCGTAGTACGTTCATGCTGACGAAGAATTTCGTTGGAGCTGAAGGAAGGGTGTTTATCGTGCTTATGCTGGCCCAGTGCATCTGAGAAAAGGAATGCCTTGTTGCATTCATCACATTTGTGCGTGATGTGCACAGCTGCTTCGTGCTGGCGACGTGCATCAGCCGACCTGAAAACACTGTCGCAATAGTCGCATTTGAAGGCAGGATGCTTGTCGCGACCGTGTTGCTCCAGCGCAGATGAGGAAAAGAGTGCTGCGCCGCATTCAGTGCATCGATGTGTGGGGTGCGTAGTTGTTTCGTGTTGGCGGCACGCATCAGCAGACTTGAAAAAGCGAGCACAGTAGTTGCACTCGAAGGAGGGATGCTTGTCGCGGGTGTGTTGCTCCAGTGCATCCAACGAATGGAACGCCACATCGCATTCATTGCATCTATGTGTGGGATGCGCAGCTAATTCGTGCTGGCGACACGTTTCAGCAGATCCGAAAACACAATTGCAGTAGTGGCACTCGAAGGAGGGATGCTTGTCGTGGGTGTGTTGCTCCAGTGCAGTCAAAGAATAGAACGCCGCGCTGCATTCACTGCACCTATGTGCGGGGTGCGCAGCTAATTTGTGTTGGCGACACGCGTCAGCAGACCTGAAAACGCGGTCACATTGATCGCATTCAAAGTAGGGGTGCTTGTCCCGCTTGTGCTGGGCCAAGGCTTCTGCGGAGTAGAATGATTTGTCGCAGTCATCACACTCGTGTGTGGGATGCACCGCTGTTTCATGCTGGCGGCATGCCTCTGCAGACCTGAAAACATAATCACAATAGCTACATTTGAAAGATGGATGTTTCTCCTCATTGTGTTTCTCTAGGGCGTTGGAGGACCCGAATTTCCTGTTGCAGTCAACGCACACATAGCAGTGTACGGCCTCCTCGTGCTGATCCCGTCCTGCAGAGGAGTTGAAAGAGCGGATACAGTAGTTGCAACTGAACACTTTATGTTTATGCCTCTGGTGCTGCTCTAACGCCGTCTGATCACCAAACGCTCTGTTGCAATGGTTGCACTGAAATTTCTGCTCGTGGTGGCGCCCCAGTTAAAATATATCCTTCGGAAGATAGAGGTAGAAGGGTTGACTAACGGGCATTTATGTGTCATACACGAATTGTGTTTCGTCTCTAAAGACGTCCAACCAGAAACTCTGGAGGTGTTTGCGGGGATGCAGGTCCTGCACAAGAGGCCACGCTCTCCATTCGCACGGTTGATTCAGAGGTGGGGCCAACGCGGGACCTAAGCGACTCGCTCTGGAGATTCCTTGCACATGCATGAGTATATATACTATTCTCTGGCCAGTTAGACCGATACGTTGATGACGTCAAATATGTTACATGGTACATCGAGCTCGCTAGCACTTGCATTCGCACTGACAGTCACAACGTCCCTACGCAGTCAAATCCACGCGGAACAGCCACTTCAGTCAAGTGGGTGCATTGCACACAGGGTGTCGGTTGTTTCATTTTCCCCGTTACTAGGCTGACTGAAGCAGTCGAACATCAATGAACGCTCATGTACCTCCACTCAAAGAGGTATGACATGTACATACACATGGACTGTTCTAGATCGGGATAGATCTGATAATCTTTTCTATAGTTCAGGCAAGTGTCAACGGGAGGCTCGTGAGAACAACATAAACGCTGTCTTAGAAGTATCCATAGCCAAAGAGAGACAGCAGACGAGATGGAACCAATGAGCATCAACGGAGGCTTCTCTGAGCGACAGTTTCTCAGTGGCCCATGGTGTGTTGATGTTTGCTAGGGATTAGGTGTCGTTCTGTATACGATAGCCGTTGTGCGTATCGTGTTGCAGTGGTGATACGTACTTCTCTTTTATCATAATTTGCCGGAGGGAAATACTGTAGGATGTTTGCACTAGCAAAATACATCATTGGCTACCATCGTAACAAGTCGTATATTGGACCTAGTTTACAGAAGGGGAGTAGGCATACCGTCAGACTACTAATACACACTGAGTATGGTAATTGGTGCGACAACATTCACCCGGCCTCCTGGGTTGTAGGTACACTAGATATGTCGCACAATGTTAGTACAAAGTGGCTGTGAGATAGTTAATTCAAACAAAGGTATAGAAAGGAAAGGAAAGATACGCAAAATACAGTGCATCCGACGTTCATGCAGTAAGGTCGATATGGAATAGGCAGTATAGTAACGTGGCGCTCTTGCACACCGGACATTCAGAATTCCTAACGACTGCTTTCGTTATGCAACTGCAATGTATCACCGTCAGATATTATATTCCGTCAGTCAGAAACACATACCTCTTGCAAAATATATGTCCGCAAATGGTTGCTGTCATATTTTCACATGGATCCCGGTTACAGATTCTACAATGAAGTCGAAGTTCATGTCTCGGAGAGTCATTTTGTTCCGTAATATGTGCAGAGGTGTTGGAAACAGCGGAAAATTCGGGAGAGAATCCTAAAGAATCGAGGGACAACACAGGGGATGACAACCGCGATGGACCAGTAGTGCCAGAGGAGTGCTTTGACGTGACTCTAGTGGCTACCAGATGAGCACGATTCTCCGTGCCACGGTCCGGTATGGAGTCGGCTGTGACATATACAGCGGATTGGCTGAAAGATGTCACAGATGACGGATCACTAAACGTAGATTAGCATGTACTAGAAATGGCTCTACGGAAACCCCACCTGATACCATCGTACGATTCCGTCAGGACTAACGATGATGCGGGTGACGCAGGAGGCTGAGGGTTACCGTTGGTCGAAGTATCCTCTGCTAATGGTGTGTTACTATTGGACTCGCTGGTATTACTGCCATTCACGGAAGGTGTTAGTGAGCCTGGTGAAGAAATCTGGCATAACTCTGCAGTGTTCCCCTTCCCATGGGGGTCATATTGGATGGTTGTTTCGTCTACTGTCCCATCCAATGCGGGCTGGTTCGACTGCGGGGTAAACGAAGGAAGCGACACCGATGAAGCAGAGGGCGTGTCTTCATGTTTTTCGTCGTGCTGTATTAATTAACGAAAAGAACCCTGAACTAGATTCCGGCACCTTTACCGAAGAAATTGCCAACCTCAGAAGCAGGACTCTGAAGGAGTTTCCGGTGTCCGCATTGGCTCTCCTCGGGTTCGGGACTCTGGCGTGCCTCCTGAACCTGTTCGTCAGCATGATCACTAAGCATATGCTATGCTCGCGGGTGAGTGGAGTTTTTAAAATTCGCGTCGCAACTAACGTCATTGAGCATGCCAGGTTCTTCCATGCCAAGACCGCAGACTGGACTGGAAGGATGCTGGAAGGCATAATGAAGGGACAAATTATCTCGTGAAATTACGGCGCCACCACAGTCCCAGCATATCACAATGTGATGCTCATAGTCGAGGTGCTGTACACCGGGGTCATATGAAGACAGTCAATAAGTTTCACCAGAAAATGGACGTACGCGGTATAATTCCGATTCATCCTCAAACAAATTCCCACATTCTTCACATGTAGGATGACATTCCTGATGTTCCTGGAGTATATCTTCAGAACATAGTTGTGCACCGCATATTTTGCAAGAGAACGGTGCCCTAGCAGCTAAGTGTTGTTGGAGGGAAGCATCATCTGCGAACCGACTGAAACAATCCCCGCAATGAGGGGGAGTCTTACTACCATCGGGCTGGCAAGTGTGACGCCCGCAATTATCATTAATATCGAAGACTGTTGGAGTTGATGAGTTAGAGCGTCCAACATGTGATTTTACATCCAGGTCGGTTTCGTGACGTAAAGTTTCAGCAAGACGCCTGTTGCACCAATGCTGTTCCAGTGTATCTGAGGAAAAGAATGCTGTTCCACATTTAGTACATAGATAGAAGTGGTGGGCAGCTGATTCGTCTTCAGAGAACGCATCAGCAGACAGGGAAATACGAGCACAGTAGTTGCGCTGGAAGGAAGAA
>JADGIP010000619.1:0-13890 GCA_016618355.2 Astraeus odoratus | reverse complement strand
AGGGCTTTGAGCTCCACCGTCGTTCGCTGCTTCTTTCCCTGAAAGTTCATCGGCATCCTCTGCACTGGATTGCATGAGTGCATCCTCAACTTCGCGGGAATCAACTTCAAGGTCTGGATCAATTTCGCCTTCAGCATCGAGCTCGGAGTTGGTTAAGGACGGTAAACGACGGTTAGTTGGTTTCCGGGGTCCAGGAGAAGAAGCGCGCCGACGTGGCCTTCTCCTTGCGGCTTCCGTTGTGGTTGTTTGAACGTTTGTAGTGGTTCGACGATTGGAACGGGGTATCCGGGCCCGATATTTGGGGTGCATTTCTTCGAGTATATCATCATATGGTATCTGCACCTTACGACGCTTGCGTGGTGTCGTAAGGGGAGTAGAGATAACAGCGTGCACGTTCCTTCCTTCGGGAGTAGGTGAACGCTTGACTTGCGTTGCACTTTTTTTCCGTTTGAGCCCCTTCTTGCCTGCACATTCAAGTTAGAAAATACAGAGCGGAATGCCTTCTGTGCAAAATATACCTGGAGGGCCAGATACGAAGACTTCTTCCCCCTTCTTGAAAACTACGGCATCCTCGAAGTCCCTTCCGCCAGTGTCCGCACGCTCCCAAAAGTCCTTGATGAGGTGTTTTGCACCAGCTGTAAAGTTTTCCGCGGGTTCCCAACTTGCAAACGCTGATCAGTTGAAGTCACGAACGTAACAACCAAGAACGTACGTGCACTCATTCCACCCATAACCCTTCCACTGGCGAGTTGGGCGTTCATCAGCTACTCGAGACCCCCGGCCAAAGCAAACGGATGGTTACCTTGACATAGTATTTCTACATGCAGAGCAGCAACATTGAGTGTGTGGATGACGGATCACATGGTCACAAGCTATCTTACCCATGTTAACTTCTTCCCCCTCTTGTCGTGTACAATGGCGCGAGTGACGGACTCTGGGGAGATGTAAGGGAACTAGCAAGTATGACTGGCCACCGGGGTAGTACTGACCGACTTCGTATTCTTGCTCATCATCCGACATACTGGTCACCACCTTGTCGCCAGCACTCAAGGAACTTCTTGTACGTAGAACAGGAGCCGTCAGGCGATTTCAGTCACGTGAGGTCATCATGCCAGCGGTTTTTGCCGTCTGCAACTTGCATGTCCACCATGATGACCATCCAATGACCAGGTTGTCAATCTACGTCTGCATATCATACATCGTTATTATGTCCCACCAGCAAGTACGGTACAATCTACAAGGCTGTTTACATTGCAAGGTTCTGCCGCCGCAAGAACATACACTATCATTACTAGAGCGTGACAATAAGGGAACCGAATGCAAGACCAAAGAATCCAGCTGCGATCTAGAAAAAGTGAAGAGATGACATAGAAACAACAGATTCAAGACTGGTCCCATTCCATTGGAATTATACGCGAGGAAATCAGACACTCCTTGACCCATGCCACACTCGCCACCATAATGGTTCCTAGATCCTCAACGTCCTCAACGTCCTTGACAATGACATAGTCGAAGCTTCGCAACTCCTTAGAAGTCACTTGCTTGATGTCGGTGATCGCCTCCACCCTGGATGCTCCCATACACAAGATGATCCAAGGAACGGTACACGCAGCTTCTTTACCGCGACCCGCGTTGGTGTTCTATTGTCTCCATATCAGTGCGTATAGCTTTGTGACATAACGGTCAACCGCACCTTCCTGTTCCGGTGTGGTGGGACAAAGTCACTACCAACACACAGGAAAGTTTTATTAGAAAACAGTTTAGGTGCGACCTTGTTTGACAGAATATCCTGCAGATACTCCGTACAATTGCCCCAATCAAGGTCAACTAGCTGCGAGATCCGAGCACCGAGCGCATCAGAATACCCCGCAGGAAGTAGGAAGGGTTGCCAATCCTGTCGTAACATGAACATATGCAACCAGTGTGACCCATGCAAGACATACCGGAGAGAATTTGATGTCCCTGGTGAGCCACTCGAAAGAGAGACACGGAATGCCAAGAGCGAGAGCGATCAAAAACTTCGGCTTCTGATTAGCGTCATCTGCTAGCAAAAATACCCGGTCCAAAGTCACGTCTTCTCTCAAACGGAAGTCCTCCGGGGTCACCGCCCAACGTTTATTGGATTGGCTGTGTTTCCCCTCCATCGTGAATACGCTTGACCAATCGTCAATCAATTGTCCGCCGTATTGTTTGATGGCCATCATTGTGTCGTCTTTAGTCTTGTCAGGATCCGTATTCTTCACGCTGAGCGTCACTACAAATCCAGTCTTGGCAAGTTTGCGCACTGGTTTTCCGGGGAGACTTGCCAGTGACTGCTTGGACGGCGTTCCAGTGTCACACAGGGGCTTCGGTTTAACAAGGGGAACGATGGATTCCCGGTCTAGGATGCGGTTCTTCCACTGGCCCTGCAAAGTCCGGTTTGCAATGCGAATGTCTGCAAATTCTACCTCTAACGTCGCAATCCTTTCTCCGTCGTCAACTTTTATCTGGAAGACGCCTCGCGATTCCAGCTCGCCGACATCGGAAACCTGTGCCCGCGTCCCGTTGGAAACGAGGATGACATTGTCCCCCACCATAAGCTCGCATCGTCTCATATTCTTTAGGTCAACTTGGTCGTCCGTGCCATCATCAAACTTCACCAGATACTTGGTGGTCCCTCTTAGGGTGACAGCGGAGTGAATGGTTCCGCTGTAGTAGTGCCCATCCTGCTTCCACAATGCAAACACTCTCGTAGCGGACTCGTTCAGGGCACGATTCGTTGACATGCCAGAACGCAATCGCTTTGCAGAGCGGGTTGCAGGGACGGGGGTCTCGGACTGTTTGCGCGTTGAAGTAGAGCCTTTCGACCCTCCACCAGGTTTTAGATCATCGACACGCCTGCGTTTTTGTGATTCTCCAGCCTTGGAAACTACAGGCAGTGAGATAGGGTCAAGCTCGCCGTCATCGGCTAGCTCAGTCTCTTCTTCCTCCTCCCTCTTCGCGATATCTGGTAATCGAGTCATGATACCGCCGGATTCATATCCCTCAACACTTTCGGTATCGGAGCTCTGAGAACGTTTTCTTTTCGCAGCCTTCTTCGTCGTGGACGTAGACCGTGCTTTGGGAGCTCCGATAGGTTGCTTAGCCTTCTGTCTCTTGGGTGCTGGCGCACGAGATGAAGTCACGGCGGACCGCTCTTTGGACAACGAACCGCTCCTTTGAAGATCTTGAGTGGGAACTGACGAAGGCACTATGGTAGGTTCTTTCTTCGAATTGCCCTTGCCTCTTGCAGGGCCTTTACCCTTTGCGTCAGTCAACGTTTTCCCTTGATCTGGGCCATTCGTCGCCTAACGGGATCAGACATCAATAAAACTCCAAGAGAAGTCGACGACAAGAAAACATACGTTACCGACGGAACTGACCGCAACGGGGGCCGACTTAGGTTTCCTTCGCGTTCGTGCCTCATTTTGGATCGCTGGAACTTTCTGGGCCATCTTCGCAGACAGCTTAGTGGATAGAGGGACGTCTGCCTCATCGTCGCTCTCGCTAGGCGATTCCTCGCCAATAGGGGGGCCATGAACGATCCCATGCTCAGATTGGGGGCTGAGAGGGCGGGAGCGCACTGACCGTTTCTGTGGACTGCGAGTCGAGGTATCAGCGCCATGCCCAACCCGAAGAGGCTCAGAGTCAGGGACAACATCCATAGCGTCGGGCCCCTGATCGGGGCTCTGTCGATATCGTATATGATGGTCTGATGTCTGCGCCTGGCTTGGACCTTGCTGAACATCGCGAGGTCCAAGAGCCCTGACCTCGTCGACGCGAGACTGTGGCCTGCCGGTCCTAACTGAATTACTGACGTAGGACGGTGGGGAGTTGTCAGCGTGCATTTGGCGCAGCTTCGCGAGCCTGTACTCGTTTAAAGGATTCACCATGCGAATCAAACTCCGTGGATTACTAGAGGCGAGTGTCACGTTGGCAGCTGGCGAGACCCATTGAGGCGTCTCGGAGCGGTGCCGTTCAGCGCTTTCCTCGACGGCGGCTCCGAGGGTAGGTGGCTCTGCCCTCGTGGACGCATTCGTAAGGGTGGCGTTAAGTACTGCAGGCTGGGTTGGCTCTGGTTCTGGGGCCATTCGCGAAGTACCAGCTGCGGCTTCTTTGTCCAACAATCGATCAAAGGACGATGGTGTTTGGTTAAAGTCGAACGGCTGCGACGACTCCTGGCTGTCCTGTTCAGCAGCAACGTTCCCAAGGTATTGGTCTTCCCTCCCTCGGGCGTCCGCTGCACTAGATGAGGCCACCGATTCGCTGGTATGAGAAGGGGTGGCGATAACGAGCACTCTTCCAGTGAAATCTGAGTTAATGGCTTGACCAGCAGCCGGTTGAGCCCCGTGATCGGTCGTGGCCAGGAAGGTATGATGTTTGGTTGCATCGGACAAGGGTATGTCAGGGCCTACATCGTCATGGATGATTTGCTGTGTAGGAGTTTCACCAAGGTCGGAGAGTGGCACGTTAAATTGTTTCGTCGTTGCCAGAAACTGAGCTTCTGGATCCCGAGGGACAGGACCACCGAACGAGTCTTGTGATTGTGGCGAGGGGGACCGACGATATCTATTCGAGATGGGTGGCATGGATTTGGCGGTGTGGATGACAGACCGTGGCTTGAAGTTTTTTGAGTTGCTGGGGGGTTCGAAAGATAGTGCTCTTGTACCTGCAGACTAAAAGGTAAATGCCCAAAAGGCAAGGGTGACGAAAGCCATCTATACGGGTAACTCACCGTCTCCTCTTCCTGTACTGGATGACGTGAAAGGAATATTGGGGTGATTCAATGGATCAGGGTTGGATACTTTGACGGTCGTTAGCGCCTCGTAAGGTGAAGAGAACCTAGGCCCATTTGTATTGCGACGCTGTTCTTTATCCACTTTAATGCCAGGCTCTGCATTTTCTTTCTGAGATCCCCATTCCGACGGTTCGTATCGGTCGCTCTTGTGTTGGCTGGGCGGCGCTGACTGGTCGTGCAGACGGTAGCGAGTGGCAGTCTCCCGTCGCGGAGGGACGATAGAATCCTCGGAAAAGTCCTTGTTTGAATTGTTTGAATTGTTGCTATCCTGGCGCTGTTTTCGCGCGATCGGTGCCCATTCTCTGCCATGCTCCACGTGTTCGGCGGGTGCTGCAAGCGCATACTCGATGAGCTGTGTTGGCTGAGACTGTGCCGGATCACTGCAGGTTACGAAACGGACGGCCTGAGTTTCGCGTCTGGTGCATTTTCATGGGAAAGACGTGCCTGTGATCGTCGAAGGAGTCCATGAAAGACGCGTCGGTGTACTCTGGACGATGGGCAACCTTTGGACGCGTTGTGAACGACGACACAACAATGATGCCAAACCAACACACGGTGACGCGGTACGTATGTTCTAATGTAATCTGGGCAGCGCTGAAAACCTTCCAGTAGACAGTGTCGTTAGCAGTGCTGATCCAGCTGCTTCGAACCCAGGAACTGCTTCACGACCACTTCTATAGGATATTAGTCTTCCGCCTATTCCTGCCGCCATCAGGATTGTCCTCCAGCTTTGCAGTCACTGCTTTCCTTAAGCGGATGTTGTTTGCTATTTGGCTTATGTAAGAAAACAATGCACGTGATGCAACGCGTTCCGAACGCGGTGTGTTTATTTTACTTTCTATATATATTTATATATTTATATTCCCTGCACGCCGCCGCCCTTCACCTCCTCTTATATGCATCTGCGATTTCCACCCGCCGCCAAAATGACTAGAAGTATGGCAAACCACGATAAAAGCTTCATAGCCAACAAGAACCTGTTCCGTCATAACAGGGGCAATACGAACGACTACGTAGACGCCAATCTTGCGGCCACGAATACTGGACCATGGGATGTAGCCACCTCCAGTATTCTCCCGTCGTACGCGACGGCGTTGCAGCCAAAGGGATCCCCATCTCATGTCCCAGCGTCCCATTTCGTAGTATTCCCTTTCTTCGAACGCCCGAACTCCACGTTCGTACCCATCATTAAAATCCCCACATACCCACATATACCGCAAGTTCAACCTACTCACTTCGTTATCGACCAAAGCCCTCCTCCCCAACAGACTAAGGATACTTCCTCGGCTGTGATCGTTTCTCTGTTTGCGTTTGCGGCGGTTGTCGTCGTATTCGTTGCGGTCAGCCTATTTATGCGACCAAGATGGCGGGGGGCACCCCGTCCTCCCCGTCGATGGAATCGCGGAAGGGATAGGCTTTGGCGTTGCCCCATCTTCCGTAGAAGGCCAGAGCATGCTCTTCCTTCGGGAAACGACGGTATCCCTCTCCAGACGTGGACGCAAGTCCCATCTAATATCCCCCAACCTCCTCCAGCTGTAACAACGACGCACCTCACGTATGGAGACGCAGGTGGCTCCACCAACCCAGGGCTCGCAACCAGTGGGGGTGGGAACACCAGCGATCTCAGAAGGCGGCCACTTTTGCAGGCGCAGAATCAATTCCGATACCCGTCCACGGGCTTTGGAAATACCCCACCCAAGAGCCGCAGCAAGTCAGCACCCCTGCCTCCCCTACCTGAGGAAACCAATCAGGAGACCTCTCGTCTCTCCACCGTATCAACGGCACCGCATACCAGCTCTCCAGACAATTCAAGGGCCGGCTCTGAAATTGGGTTGGCTATTGATAGCGTGCCCGACAGCGATGCCCAGGGGCTGAGGCAGCAGGTCGTATCTTCAAGTACCGTTACAGCTGGCGACAACGGCGAAACGACGATTCTGCAGAACACTGGGATGCCGGGTTGCTCAGACGAAGTCCGAGTCAGGGCAATCGCAGGCCGTGCTCTAATTAAGACGACATCCTACACGCCTAGCTCGTATCCACAAGTGTACTCATGGTGCGAGCAAGGTAGGGAATCCTTACATACCCGAAGCCACGACCAGCGGCAGTCAGCCCAGGACAGAGGAGTATCAGAGGCTTCTGCATCAAACCTCGTCTTCCCAGCTCCATCGTCGTCTCAACTTACCTTGCATCCGGACCGCTCAATGCATGTTACCCCGGATGCCGAAACAATCACAGGCTTTGGCCATCAGATGCCTGATCCAGTAGGGCCGTTGGAGCGCGACAAGACAGACGTCCGCGCACCGACTTTGGGGAGTACGGATTCCGTGGACTTCGCAGTATCGAAACCGAGAGCGTCGCTGGCCGACGTTCTGCCGCCCTCAGGAGGGAAGGAACGGGTACAGTCGGAACGGGTTCGACCTCTGTCGGATGATGAGGCGTTGCGGCGCAGCACAAGCGTGGCCTAAACTGGACAGTCTGAGACAGTCTTAGGGCCCTCCACTCTCTTCGTATAGCAATGAGACACGTCCGGACAATATTGCGATGTATGGTTATGATGGAGCACGTCTTGATAGGGATTTGTTATGTATCATCCACTTGATTTGTAGACTACAGCATTAGGTTACCGGCACGGCCGTTAGGAATGTGGCTTGATTATCTTAGATATGGCTGCCTCGAATTGAATGCATCTGTCACTCTTTCCTGTACGATAGAGCGCGGGCGTGATCGCAGTGCTGCTAGTCGAGATGCTATGTGTATATACTGGATGGCAACAGTTGGCGATGGTGCCAAGCATCCAGGAACTTGGCAGTGTTGGTGTGTGTATGTGTGTAACTAGCGCTGGGAACGCGTGGGACGAGTCCGTATAAGTGTGTGACCCAATAACATATTGCGACAGGGTTCGACCTCTGCTGCGGACGTGCACAGTGACCAGCTCCGACTCCTTTCTTTCTTTGCCATCTGAAAAAAAAGGAAAAGTCTAAAAATCAGAAATTAAAAATATAGGCCAGCTGCGGGGCGTGACGCACGCGGTGTGGACGAGTCGGTGCTCGCTCTCTGATCTTCCGAATATATACCCATACAACTTTCTTCCCTCTCCTCCGAGTCGTCCACCCATAATACCCCCATGTCCCAGTCCCAACAGCAGCCCGTGCAGGAGTCCCTCGTCTTCGTCACCAAGTCCACGGATGAAGAGCTGGAATACGAGGAGCTCGGCATCCGCTCTCCGGACCCTTCTCCCCTCCCAGCCCTCTGCGGTGTCCCGTTGAAGTACATCTCGTAAGTTTCTGTCGACTATCTGTCTGCATCGTTATCACGCGTCTTCGACGCCTTGCTTCATTATGTGTGCCGTTCGTGCGAGTCCAGCATTCGAGACTAACAGAGTCCGCGCATACAGTCTGGTCACGCTCGCTGTGCAGAACTCGCTCCTCACGATCATCATGCACTACTCCCGCGTGCATATCCCGCCATCTCAGTCGTATTCTGCACCAACGGCCGTTCTGCTCAACGAGCTTCTCAAGGGTGCAATATCGCTCGCGATTGCGTTCAGCCGTATAGACCGCTCGGCACCGTATGCCCCAGACACACCTCAACTCGGCATAGCACCCGCTCGTTTCTGGCACTCTTCTCGGGTGCTTATGCGGATACGCAGACTTGGCAGGGAAGTCTTCAGCCCAGACTGTTGGAAATTATCAATACCAGCCATCCTATACGGTACGTCGTCCCTCCCCACGGGGTGATGATGCCCACACCACTCACGTGTGTTCGGCACGTTCCCACCAGTCATTCAAAATAATCTGCAGTACGTTGCTGCAACCAATTTGGAAGCGGCGACCTTTCAGGTCAGTTATCAAATGAAGATTCTCACAACGGCCGCTTTTTCCGTTTTACTTCTTCGGAAACAACTCAGCCCAAGTCAATGGTTAGCGCTCTTCTTCCTTGCCATCGGTGTTGGCATCGTCCAGATACAAACTGGCGCGAGTGGTACTGCCAGGGCCGCTTCTTCCCTTTTGTTCCAGGGTGCTTCTATGAACGCCCTAAAAGGCTTCCTCGCTGTCGTTGCCGCTTGCTTTACGTCTGGTCTCGCCGGCGTCTACTTCGAAATGGTTCTTAAGAATTCGCAATCTGATCTCTGGATACGTAATGTTCAACTGTCTGCCTTTTCATTACTTCCCGCTCTTGTCCCGATCATTCTTGCTCGCCATCCTGGCTCTAGCTTCCTAAGCTCCCTATTTCGAAACTTCGGGGGCTGGGCCTGGGCCACCGTCGCTATCCAGGTCGTCGGCGGTCTGGTCACTGCAATGGTCATCAAATATTCCGACAACATTCTCAAGGGCTTTGCTACCAGCTTGAGCATCGTCATATCGTTCTTGGCGTCTGTGGCACTCTTCGACTTCCAGATTACGTTTACCTTCATCCTGGGCTCTGTTGTCGTTCTTATAGCTACCTGGCTGTATAATCAGCCGAGCCGCAGCAACGCCCCTTCGCGGCATGGGTACACCGCAGTCAAAAACTAGACTTCTCAGGTGGCGACCCAATATCGCCCAATCAGAGTCACTGCTGAGGGGTAAAGGGTGCGTCGTGTATGTTCTTATTCGTATCTTGCAAGAGACGATGATAGCGGTCTATCGATATCTGCAATAGTAGTGACGCACTGCTTGGACGCTTTTAAATACCTCGTCACTTCATACGTGTGGACCCATCATACATACGGAGAACGCTTCGTTACCCTATTCTTCCCTTCTTCCCTAGAATGGACCACGAACGCTTATTCTCGTGTTACACTAACATCCTGCTATTGCCCCGTGTTCTTCTTTGACGAAACCCGGAATGTTTGGCTAGCGAGTACGATATACAGTGCGGTGTTATATTACAACATTCCATCGACTGTCTATACAGCAAGACTGCCGATAAAACATGATTTCCTCCAAATATATCCTCAAATGTTGAGATATACCAGATGTGGAGCACCCACAAACGATTGCGTAGAAAAGGAATGTGCAGTTATGCCCGTGCTTCGAGGCTCCTCTTGATCGCTACAAACGGCTGGTGAGTAACCGTTCGTCAGTAAATGAACGTACACACCTTCGCAGGTATCTTTCGCATCACCGAACAACATTCGGGTGTTTGGCATATAGAACATAGGGTTCGGTACGTCAGCTATCCAGCCGCAGTCAACCGATCTCCGTCAGCAAGAATGTAACATATCACGTCAAGGTCGTACCATAACCACTTGACATCCCTCTCTTCATCACGATGACCTGTTTGCTCTTCCATGCATGTAGCACAGGCATGCCTGCTATCGGTGAACCGGGTTCGAGGGAGATGGGGTTTACAGTATCGTTAGCACCAATCACAAGCGTAACGTCCGTATCGTTGAAATCGTCATTGATCTCATCCATCTCCAAAACAACTGGTACGTGTGATATAAGCAGGCGATCTCAAGGCACATATAACGAGCGGGGGGCTCTTACTGTCATAGGGTACGGATGCTTCGGCGAGTAGTACGTTGCACTGACCAGGCATCCGGCCCGCGACGGGGTGAATGGCGAAACGAACGTTGACGCCTTTGGCACGGAGCATAGAACATATTTCAGAGATTGCGTATTGGGCTTTGGCTACTGCCATGCCATATCCAACAACCTGCACCCAGTAAGTCCGCAATGCTTCAAAACTGGCTTCAAAACTATGCTCACTAAGATGACACTATCAGCATTCGCCAGCGCCTCCACTGTTTCGTCTACTGAGGTCTTAGTGATAGTGCCCTCGATCTTTGTGGCTTCCGAAGGTGCAATAGTACCAATACCACCGAACAGAACGTTGGTCAGTGACCTATTCATCGCGACGCACTATAGGGTATGGTCAGCTCTTCCAGCGCCACGGGGTGTGCAAAGACCCGAACCATGATGTACGACAAGATGGAGCCGCTAACGCCAATAAGCGAACCGACAGTGGTCAGTAGCGGATTGTCCAGCATGAAACCTAATCTAGATCAGCGGCGTGACGACCGACGCACCACGGATTTTCATACCTTCAGCAACTAGAGCGAACCCAGAATAGGCATTCAACACCGTAATCACGACGGCTACAAAGAAGCCCCTGTCAGTCTAAAGAGGTAGTTAATCGTACAAAGAAAACGAACGCATATCAGCGCCTCCGATTGCAGCAGTCGTAGTGAAACCTTTGATAAAGCTGAGGATCGTACTAGCTCCAAGATAACCGGCGGCGACAATGGGTGCGGCGGGCCCTGCGTTCAAGAAAGCCGCCATAGTGAGCGCATTTGCACCAAGTAAACCAGAGTTAATCAGATGTCTGCCTGGCATCATCAGAGGTCTTGAGCTCATCTTCCCTGCCAACTTCAAGAAGGCGACAATAGAGCCAGTGAAGGTGATACCACCAATGACAACTCCGAGATAGGCTGTGACATGGTGGAGCATTGAAACATGAGACGGGTCTGCAAGCACACTCGCGATAGACGTGAAGACCGCAGCAAGACCGACAACAGAATGCAGAGCAGCAACCATCTGCGGGAGCTCGGTAGCGGTAATACGCCTTCCGATAATAGCACCTATCGTACCGCCTACTGCAGCGACTCCAGCAAACTGAGTGAGCAAGGCAGGGGGGAATCCTACGGCCAAAAGAGATGCAACGATGCCAGATAGGACGCCCAGTATACCCAGAGCGTTACCCTGACGTGCAGTGGCCTGGGATGACAGACCAGCAAGGGAACCTGTTGCAAGATGATCGTTAGAAGTCTGATGTTCGTAACAGGTAGGGAACATGTACCGATACACAACAAGCTGCTAGTCAAATAACCGGCCTGTACAAGTCCAGCCATACCGGTGTTTGCAGCAGCCAGGAAAGCTCCAGTAAACACCACAGCAGGGACGCCATACAGCCACGAGTATTCAGGTGGGTCAGTTGGCCCTGAAAATAGTTCAAACAGTTCAAGTAAAAAATCTAAGACCGACATTAGTAAGGTAAAACGTACGTTTGAAAAGGTCCAACATCCGCTTGGTGATAACGAAACCTCCTGCAACATTAACACTTGCAAGGAGTACAGACAAGGCTCCTAATACTTGTGGGATTGTCTCTGGAAGGTAGCCCCCACCCATGACGAACAATCCACCAACACCGACCATACCTAGTAGCAATGAGTACCAACGGGTTCCATTGACGACCCTGCGGACTCACCAGAAATAGCATTTGTAACCGACATCAAAGGCGAGTGAAGCGCAGGAGCAACACCCCAAATGACACGGTACCCAACCAGACCAGCAAGGCCAAAGGTGAAAAAGTTGCTCATGAACGCAGCGCTGGTAATCTTTCCCAATGCGACAGCCGAACCCATCCCTGCAGTTACTGTGGCTACTTCTCGAGTGGCTTTCTGCCAGGGAGTGATTGCCTTCGTCTGGACCTCTTCCGCTTTTGGTGTTGGAGGGACTGCCACTGGAGGAGGAGCTGGCCGGGGAGCTGGTGGTAAGATTGTACCCTTGTGGACTGCGAGCGAACCCCTGACAACTTCATCATTAAGGTCAACGGCGAAATGACCACTTTCCCCTATAGACAACAAGAACTTCGTGATGTTGTTGGAGTACAATGCCGAAGATTGCGTCGGAAGGCGCGAGGGAAGGTCCGTATAGCCTAGAAGAGCGTCTGAGGTCGATTGGCGGCTTGGGAGAATACACAGGACACGTTACCAATGACAGTGACCCCATTCTGGACGATGAGCTCTCCAGGTTTCGTGGCTTCACAATTACCTCCTGCTTCAGCTGCCAACTACCTAGCTATCAGCCTTAGAGCGATTGCTTCGACGAATGAACATACATCCACAATGACCGAACCTTGCTTCATTGCCGCAACCATCTGCAAATACTTGTGAGAATCATACCCCACCATGACTGGTCTTTACGAACTTCATTAGTGATTAGCTTAGGCGCAGGTTTACCCGGAATTAAAGCCTAGACCGAAGTGAGCACGGCAAGCACACACTATCCTAGGCCATACACGCACCGTAGTGATGATGATATCGACATCCTTGGATTGCTCCATAAACAAAGCCATCTCGGCCTCGATGAATTCCTTGGACATTTGTTTAGCATATCCACCAGCTCCGCCACCCTCTTCCTTGATATCCACTTCGAGAAACTCGGCGCCTAGGGACTGAACCTGCTCACGAGCAGCTGATCGAGTATCAAATCCGCGAACTATTGCACCAAGACGACGTGCCTTTCGCACGAGATTAACACTCTCAATCCTCCAGGAGTAACGGAGGTGGGACGAACCGTTGCGATAGCACTAAGACCTGCGACCCCAGCACCAATAACCAGAACCTTCCCTGGAGGAACCTAGTGTGCCTCAAGATACGGCATTCGTGTTAAGCACTGTACATACCTTTCTGATGAAGCAAATGAACAACGGTCATCGAAACGTACGGCAGCAAAAGACTTACCCAGCAGCTGTAACTTGTCCTGTTAAATATCGACCAAAGTGATTGGCTGCCTCCAGAACAGCTTTGTATCCGGCAATGTTGGCCATAGAACTGAAGGGGAGACAACTTTATATACGCAGTGGCGAGAATAGAAATGACGATTGTTACCTTAACGCATCGAATGTCTGCGCACGCGAAATACGAGGAATCATATCCATGGCAAAGGCATTAAGTCTACGAGAAGCAAGTGCCTTCAAGAGCGACTTGTTCTGAGCTGGGTATAAGAACGAGATGAGGGTACTGCCTTCTTTCAAACGCTTTGCTTCATCTTCTTGGGATGGAGGTCGTACTTTCAACAAGATATCCGCCTTGTCGAAGAGTTCGTCTTTGGAAACCAAGGTTGCACCCGCTTTGGCGTATTCTTCGTTCAAGTATTTTGCATTGACGCCAGCATCTCGTTCGACGAATATACTGGAAAAGCCCTTCTTCTTCAACAGGGCCACGTTTTGTGGTGTGAGAGATACACGGCGTTCACTGGGATACGTTTCTCGTGGTGCACCGACGGTGAGCGATGAATATGGTATGCCTGGATAAGTAAGTGATGTCAAGCGCTGGTAAGGACAAGCCGCAGTGAAAAAAAAAAAAA
>JADGIP010000618.1:0-13910 GCA_016618355.2 Astraeus odoratus | reverse complement strand
GACGACTGCAATTAGAGCGTGATTATCGTATATAGGTGATGAACGTTAAAATTTGGAATGCCACTTGTGACCAACTTGTCGCTATGAAAGATCATCGGACAGTTGTGGCGCCATAGCTGGCAGTTCCCTGATCAGTGCACCTTTGCAGCCAGATCAGTGAAGGTCTATGATTTCAGTCGAACTACTAAAAAGTATAGACATGCAAGATTCGAGTTTCACGGTCTGAAAAAATGTGCTACTTGCGTCATAGTGGTTACAATTCTTCTCGATCCATCACCATCAGCACTACATTATTGCCAACATTCTCTGCGAATAGTGCAGCGATTGATCCCCCTGCCAAAAGATGGTATCGCCCTCTGGTTCTTAGTAGAAGCTCCCAGTAGTAGCACAACACCAGGGTAAACGGTACGAGCTACGTATGATGGCATTAACAAGTTTGTTAAGTAAATCCGCTCAGTCCATAGAGAAGATGAAAAAGCCAATGCAAGTTTTACACACACTCGTCAGGCTGTTTCGTGAGAGCTTGATGCCGAACCAGGTGTCTCTGGGAACACCGTAGTGACCAGCTATTGAGCAATAAAATATTAACGCAGCACTAAGGAGAAACCAATTTTCCTCACTTCGTCGAGGATTGTATAAGAGATATGTTGGTTTAAACGACGGTTTTGCAGAACTGCAAATATGCGCCTTGCTCCACGGCGAGCATTCGACCGACCTATCATATTGGCCGCCAAGTCTGCCCCAATAACGTCAGAGGGATAGATACTGAATAACGTGAACTGACTTGCCTGGGACAAGAGCTGACAGTTTGCGGTTGGCTTCATTCCGACTCCGAAGCTTCTCTTCTGGCGTGCGAGCGGATGGCGGTGCTTTCAACTGCCCCCCTGGCCACATGGTACCCCGTAGCATGGTAAGAAGTTGGGCTAATCGACCTTCGTTATATAGGGATTTCAGACTCTGACGTATTTTTCTGCAACCACCGTCAGTATGTTCTGGCATGTAGTCAACTCCAACAGACCTTTCAATGGTGTCGCCTAAAACTTGCTGAAGGATGATAACAATAGCTTGGCGACGAAGCCAATTATTTTTCTTATCGAGCTCGAACACTGCGAGGACCAGATCACAAATAGGAGCCGAGAAGATAGATGAACTCGTCTCCCCATCGAGTGGCTCCAGATCGCCGGACATTTGCATAAATGAATCAACGGATACTGCCTTCCCCGAGGCTTTCAGGGCCTGCGCAACGAGTTCTTCGTCATTAACTGCGGAGCCCACTATGCCGACTAAACCGGCTGCTTGACGCGTAAGGCGTTGGATCATCACATCTAACATCGACGGGCCAAAGAACATGTCATCGATGCTCTCCGTGACAGAGCGGTACACGGTCCGAACCAAATGCCGTCCTGAAAAGCTAGAGCCTTTGGACGCTTCGTCTTTCATCTCCGACGCAATAAACGGTGATTCCCGAGAGAGAAAAGCCCTCAATTCCTTGCTTTCACAAACAACAGGAATGGCGATCAAATTCTGGTGAAGGTCAAGATAAGAGGAAATGTACTAAAAAAAACCACGGTACCTGCATATACTTCTCTAATGCTTGCCTCCGAGTATCAACAAAACCACCGGATAATGCAGTGACCAGTCGTTTTCTTGGAAAATCCAGTCCACGAACAAGGGTATAATTTTCACGAAGCTTATTGTGCATTCGCAAGAACTCGTTATAACGACGAGCAACGACCCAACCAGAAGCGAAGTTACCATCTTCTGCGAGTTGTTGCACTTCGACCAAGTAACGTACGACAGATTTCCCTTCTTCCTCACCAACTGTCGAGCTCACGATCGAAACCATCGTTCGTTCCGGAACAAGTCGGTTTGCGGACTCTTGTTGCTCGTACTGGGACTTCTGGAACTGCAACTCTCTGATCTCTCGGGTCATGGACGATTTAGCTTCGCGAAGGAGCCGAAGTTCCTGGGTATCGCCAGTTAATTCTGCCTTCTTGATAAGGGTGACGAGAATTGTGGCGTGCGCATCCAGCTTTGCGATCTGGTCACCGAGACGATTGATTTCATAAGAAAGCTGAAGATCTCCGGGACCTGTGAGTTGGAATGATCCCTTCGCTGCACCTGCATTATTTTCTATACCGTCTTCATCTTCCTCCTCTACATTATGGTATTCATCGTCCTCCGTCACGACGCGCTGCCCTCTAAGGTCATGGAGGCTAGAAGACAATGGGTCCTTGTCCCCTTCACTACGGTTGCGCGGCTGTCGGAATTGCTTATCCGTCGCAATGATATCAGTCAGAGCGGCCTGGATAGCCCGCATTCGTTCTGATTCATCAGCATCAGGTCTTCCGTCAATAGGATCATCAAAAAGTGGCGCTCGTGAGGTTTCTGAGGACGTATCGGTTATGGGGGACATAAGTACATCGATGTTGCTACGCAGAACCGGGGGTGAAGCCGGCTTCAACAAAGGTAAACGCGCGACAGGCTCTGCTGCACCGGAGAGGCGCGATGAGACAGCAAGGTTAGGGGACGATTCGGAACGAGCGATGCGTACGGAAGGCATTGAACCCAGCTTGTGACTTGCAACAGGTAGGGGAGAGATACGTGGTTCTTTGGACGGGGCGGACGGTTCAGGCGTTCTTGCGTGGCCGGATGAAAAGTCCTCAAGTACACGAAACCAGAATTCGGATTTCTGAAAATCCTCGAAATCCTGTTCCATATCCTGTTCAACTTCTCTTTGAGCAAGCATGACACTGCGTCGAACCCTTCTACTGTCAGAACCCTCAGGAGGGACATTTCTGGATGCGTAGAGGCGAATAGTGTTAATATACTTCTCAGAGATAGACGATAGGCACGGATGGGGAGGCGTGGCAGAGAAGTATAAATCATTTATCATGGATACGTCTTCCCTGAGCGTACTGGAACTGGATGAATCTTGGATCGGGTCATCTTCCTCGTCAGAACTTGAGTCTACGACCTCAAGAGGGTTCTTAAAGCTCTCCACAGTTAACCAGAACTGGACTAGTAAAGAACGGTGTCGACGGTCCATGAACTCCATGAAATACGATAGAGATGTAGGGTTGCTGAGAACATCTCTCAGAGATACCCCAGACTTAATGCTGCTCTCAGAAGTAGCAGTCGCCTGGTAATGAGCGTTGGTGGGACATAAGAGATGTGGTTGTGTTGAGCTTACGGGGTCTTCTCCTCCCAGGAGAACGATGCGTTGCTCAATCGTACGTTTTGCGGTATACAATCTATCAAGAAATGCAACGACGTCTTCGGTCCTTTCTCCATTGATCCAATCATCTTTTTCATGGTTTGCTATCCGTGTGTGAGATGCATATCCACACAAACAGACTCATTTATGACACACCTAACAATAACCTTGTTCTGCGAATCTCGGCCATGATATCGTTCTTAAGACGCCGTGCATCAAGCAACGACGAACAGCGATTGAGGCTACGCAAGAAAGATTGAAATTGTCGGGTGTCAGTGCGGACAGTGATCGTGTCACCTCCCGAAGTAACTTTTGAAGAAACGGAATGACGTCGCGATGACTGAGCCTCGAGAACATTTCTCACTTTGGAGATCATCTTCCTGTAGACTGTATCAGCAGGCTGAGCGATGTTCTAAGTTTCAAACGCACTGTTGATGTATTGCAGCACCTGCCTAAATATAGAGTGAAGACGAGCTAATAACCCCAGTGAAAGAATCTACGTACCACTTGCTCTATTGTGCGATTCCAGAAGTCGGGATCCGCGATCATATCCATTAGGGGATAAAGAACAGCACAAGTTACAACCTCCCGCACGACCACCCTTAACACTTTGCTTTGAGCATCCTGTTCAGGAAGGATTTGAGGGAGGATCCTATCTACGATACGCCTTAAGTGCATTTCTTCGTTCTGTTTCGTAAAGGTAGAGGAGAGATTATCCACAGCAGGATGTAACTTGGCGTCTTTACCAGCATATTTGCTGGCAAGGAGCATATCAAGCTCTTCAGACTGGGTCAGACGGCGTTCGAGTCCTGCACCACGCAATGCAACTTCCGACTGGCGAAACTGTTCGATGTGGGTAGTAACTCTCGGCAAGATGCGCTTCACGACGAGGGAAGGAAAGTCAACCAAGGATATATGGTGTAACATCTGCTCCATAGTCTGATGAAGGCTGGATGACACAGCCGTAGGAAAAGAGGGCGAAGAAGATATCTCTTTGTACCACGAGACGATGAAGTCGCGCACTATGAGAATCATGAGCTCGTTCAATATCGAGGACACTGTGGGCATGTCCGGGAAAAGAGACGGAAGTGATTTAGGCGGCTTGTGCGACCACTGTGATCGAATAAGGACTGCTTGCCAAGCTGCCGGGGTAGAAAAAGCCAAGGGTCGAGCTGCATGAGACAATAGATTGGTACGATTCACTTGCTTCGAGTCAACGGAGTATCCAAAGGAAACGGCAGCAAGAAAGCACGCGACCGAGACTAAAAGGATGACAAGGGGCGCACAGACAACAAGGGCGACAGGAGACGAAACCATACGGGTAATCACCGGTAAGGAGACGGCAAGAAAGCCTACAGCGAGCACCGACCACATGCTAATGGCGGGGAGCACGTCGTAGTTGACCGTGAAGCGTTTCATTATAGCCTCTGGTCAACGAGGCCGTATGAACCGGCTGCATGTGCCAATTGCAGGACGCGTGTAGAGCTGCCAGGAGTTCGACCGAGATTGTTGAGGTCGGTGCTTATGCTGGCCCAATTAAAACAGATCGCTGACAACCAAGTTTATGTAACACTACGAGTTCCTAAGTGGTAACACCATCTTACGTCTACTGGAAGGTTAAACAGAAACGATGTGGTACGAAGGCGCGCCGAAACTCAAACTCGGACAGGCCACAGCTGAGAAACCTGCTTGACTGTGAGATGCCGTCTATTGGTCAAGCGAGGTGATCAAACTAGTTGACTTTGTTTGTCCGCGACTGTACATTCCGCTGTTTTATGTACTGCAATTACTAAGCTGTCGAGCTTTGCTAGATAATTGCTTACGTGCAGGGCCCAGTCGAGTGCATACATACCAGCGGCCTCTTTTTCGGCTTAGGACGATACCCCGACTATCACTGGCTATGGCAAGTATACAAGCTCCAGCGCCTGCCCGCTCTTTGACCACTTCCGAAGGATTTATGTGTGGTGGTGTTGCAGCATGTATTGCAGTAAGCTGCATTCCTTCTTCTGCTTCCGAACTAACGAGGATGCATGTGTCAGGTGACGGTTTCTAATCCTGCCGAAGTCGCGAAGACGCGCATGCAGCTCCAAGGCGAGTTGACAAGAGGTGGGGGGGAAAAGGTCTACAAGAGTGTGCTGGACGTATTTGCCAAGACCTGGCGAAATGAAGGCATCCGTGGTCTCCAAAGAGGCCTCAGTCCTGCTGTGCGTGTACTTCTTCGTGTCGAAGCAGCGTTTAACCTTCCCTAGTATGCATACCAGGCATGACCAATTCTTTGCAAATGAGGGTTTCATCACGCTAATTTTTCTCTAGATACTGATGAATGGCTCGCGTTTAGGTAGAGTTCTTGCTATTTGGACCCATTGTCCACGGGCGCTGACAACATGCACACTAGGGTTCTATGAGCCGATCCGACGATCTATTAACCGTGTCGTAGGCAGGCCTATGGCAGATCAAATTCCAATCACATCCGTGGCCGCGGGAGCTGCTAGCGGTGCAGTGGGCGGTTGGTAGCTCGTATCTTCAACTGGAATAGGCGTTGTCTGACAACCTCGCAGCCGCTCTAGGCAATCCACTATTCCTCATAAAAGCACGCATGCAGGTATATCTATCCGTTACTGTCGTGGGGCGGTTTGCAAACAGAATTACAGGCATACTCTCCTGCGCTACCAGTTGGAACACAGCACTTCTACAAGAATTCATTTGATGCCCTTTCCATAATATGGAAAACCGAGAAGATCCACGGGTTGTTTCGTGGAGTAGATACTGCCATCCTTCGTACCGCTATAGGCTCGTCTGCACAATTGCCGGTGTACAACTGGACAAAGAACCAGCTTGTCACGAATGATATCTTGCCCGCAAACAGCGTCTGGACATACCTGGCAAGTAGCTCTGTCTCCGGTGTTTGTGTGGTATGTACTTGAGGATGGTCGCATTCGATCACGTTCTTATTGTGTCGTAGTGTCTAGCGATGCAGCCTGCCGATACGGTCGGTTGCTTGTCCATTCTATTTTCACATATGGCTAATATAACGTAGGCTCTTACCAGAGTATATAATCAACCAACCGTGAGACTTCCGGATGGCAGACTCCAGGGAACTCTTTACAAGAACCTTGTTGATTGCCTCTGGAAGACGTTCAAGGCGGAGGGACTGTTTGGGTGGTACAAAGGTAAGATTATATGGTAGTAATTGAGTAGGCGTACTTATATCGGAAACGTATCAGGCTCGACGGCACACTTTCTGCGTATTGCCCCGCACACGTTTGTGGATCGACATCTCAGGTTGACTTGTTCTGACGGTATTCTCACAGGATTATTACTCTAACTGCCAATGATATCATTCTCGGTGTATACAAGAATTTAGTTCTGAGCTAATTGCACTTTCACCCGAACATATGCTAGGTTTAATAGAGTTCACTTGGTCCTCACGGCACATACGCATACTAGATTTGAGTACATTTTCGAAGCCGGTGGTTGTAACACTACGTGGTCCTGGTCCAACTATATTATGTTACTAGTACATAGATAACACGAGAAAGGCAGGTACTTCGGGCAATAATTATAGAGGCAAGAGTTAAGGCAATGGTCTCCATCTTGAGTTCTTCCTTGTAGCTAAGTACACCTCCGAGCCTGGTGATCTGCCCATCCATGCGCCTCGTTGCGTAGGTATCAGATTGGTGACCTAGCATATGTTAATGCAATATTTCCTGTGGAGGATGTAAAACATACGAGAAATCGTTGGCCCTTTTCAAACCCTTTCATGAAGCCTTCTCCAGATGTCAAACCAACTGCGCCCCACGCTGTTAGTTGTGCTGTCCGATTGGGGGGACGTCGCGACGTATATGCATCCTTGATGACGAGAACGCAAAAGTCTCGCACATCTCGGAGTGGAAAGGTGGCCTACATGCGTGTGTTAGTTTCAGAGTATTGATGAAGAAACCTCTGTACATCTAATTCTCGTTCTATTTCTCTTCCTGCTTCTTCGCGTTCTTGGATGGTTCTCTCCTCTATATGACGAGAAAGCCAGACAGCATCCTGGGAGCTGATTGAAGACATTATTCTATTTGCCGTTGCAGGGTCTTCCTTGAGCGCATCGTAGAGGTCATGAACATTGTCCGGGATATCTAAGAAGCCATCAATGAAACCTTAACTTCCATTATATCATTTATTACCTGAGGTCTCCACGAGTTTCGACTGCGCACGGTCCTTAAGACGCTCCGCGTAATTGGACATCGTCGACCACCGTTTCTCGTACGTGGCCCATAGTTTTGCGGCGTTCGATTCACGCCTCCTCTATCGCATTCAGCTAAGGAAGTAAGAGACGCCCGGGATTCATACCTCCCACTGAGACTGTAGTTGACTCTCTTCTTTCGCGTTGCGCGGCCCTTCTGATCTTGTCCGGCCACGTTCATCTTCGACGAACTCAATAAATGCTACCGGATGCGCCTGTACCACATTTTCAGCGAATACTTATAGCAGAGCGCACGACATACTTTGACGATTTCGATGGCCATTACGGCCACATTGCCACCGTCCGATGTTAAGCTATTCAGCGTGGCGATGAAAGGCTCTTTCTGGAAACCAAGCTTGGCATGCCACGGAGCCATGTGAGATGAGTTGCCGAACAAAATTAGGACGGTGGAATCATAAGCTTCGAGGATTTCAGATCCCTCCTTGCGTTGTGACGAGAGCTGGGAATGGATGTATGCAGCAAGATAAGGAGGGGAACATGGTTAACACCTACCCTGGCCCCGGCTATGGAGATCTTTCTTCCGATCTTTATAATTCCCTTGCGTGTGGCTCTCGCCAGAGGCGCATCTATTTGAGCTCGGAGCCTATACCAACCGTCGGTGACTTCAAGCTCTGGATGCTGTGCGACTGGTTGGTCATTCTCGTCGACCGTGCCGGCTGGCCAAACAATGTTCGAAACACAAAGAATCATCGGCGATTCCGAGGAGGCATCTCTAGTGACCACTAGGCGCAATGGTGGACGTGATGAACCATTCAAATCTCGCTCGTACCTTGCGAACCACATGGATATTAGAATAGCGATATATCAAAGCAACGCCTACCGATAACGCAGTTGGCGGATTACTTCAGACCAGCACCATCGCTTCTGAGAAGAATCTGATTCAGTCTTCGGATCAAGGGCAGCCATACCTGCCAGTTTCCAGAGAATAAGCCCCCAGTGGTTCTCGACCCAAGATTTTGTGGCAAGCGTGCACCCTGTGGCGTGCAGCTCTTTCAATGCGGCTGCATAATCTAGAAGCATCGAAGAACCGGGTATTCCATTGGATGTCGCGGTCTTCGTATGGAATGAATAGGAAATTGCTGTCCTAGGATTAATTTCCTTCAACTCCTTGATATTTCTTATGCAGAGTATATCAGTCAAAGTATCCCTTTAAATTAGCCATAGCAATCACATTCCAAAACCTTCGAGCTCGTCCACTGTATATGATTGAGGTTTTAGCGCGGAAGATGCAAGTGATCGTCTTTCGTCTATAGGAAATAGAATCAGGGCATGAGTATGAGTTACTTTTGTATATATGCTACTCACTTTCATTGGGATGCTTGATTGTAGGCTTCTCTTCATGCACCAGGTGGGTTGTTGATGGCGGATACACTGCGCTTGCGATGATGTCATAACGAAGGGGAGTAGGTGCTTTCAGCGTTGTTGAATTCTGCACACCAGATCTTATACCAGCCTTGAATGGCGTAACAAACTTCGGCTTGGCTGCTGACCTCGCGTTAGACGGTGTAAACCCAAGGGGACGCTGTGGGGCCGGCAGACTTTCTGTTGACAACGAGAGTAATGGGGATGGGGGTACAAAAGATCGATCGGCAGAAATAGAAGGGGAACGCATATTTGCAATGGCAGAGTTTTGTAACGGAGAACTCGTTGTCGCGGTCAGCAGAGGTGTCTTGAATGGTTTCGGGTGCTTTCCATGGGCTGTCGCACGAGTACGCGCTGGTGGAATAGGCGTTTCAGGTGTATGTTGTACTGAGAATGCCTTGGACGCAGATGCGAAGGAAGGCATGGGTGGTGATGGCGCCCGGCTGGCCCCAGGTCCTACTGATAGTGTGGGCTCTGTCGGGATGGGTTGTTGGCTAGCGATAATCGCTGCCTCGTCCTCGTCCTGCCATAGTTTCATTTTCTCCTTGGCTTTGGACAGGGCTGATGCGGAAGGGATGAGGAGACACTCGGAATGGTCACCCTCGTTTGCTCCACCCAGCCCTCTCTTGCCGTTCTGCAATGCCGTCGTCGCAGTTTTAAAGCCCACCAACGGTGTGGTCGTGCTAGACTCGAACCAAGACGAGTAGACATTTTCAGGAGGCGCACCATCATCCATCGCATCCTCCGCCTCAGAGATTGGCATGCCCGACTGGCAGAATGCTGTAGCCTTGGTGAACAACGCCCCAAAGGTCACTTCTCGCGGGGAACCGGCATTAGCACTCGAGCTTTCTCCGCCTTCAAACAAGAATGGATTTTCTTCTTCATCGGAGATGGAACGCGGCAATTCATCCGCGTCTGCAAGGCGAGAGGCATGGTCCGGTTGGATAGGCTTTGGTGTCTGCGTCGCATCGCAGAAGCTCGAGCTCGGCTGGGTGAGAAGCGCATTTGCAGCGTCAAAAGCACTAATGGCGTCTTGACTCAAGCTTTCGACCTGGTCATCGTAAGTTGGAGATGACAACCTCATCCTTTTCCTGGATGGCGATGGCGAATCTATCCGAAGTCTACCGTCAGAGGGTTGGATGAGCACGTATGCGCATAGCGTGTACCTTGTCTCGACCTGGTTTTCATGATCGAGTACTTGGCTCTGCTGGAGTCGAATGCACGTCACGCGATCGAGTATGCACGGAGGCCATCAACGCGACGCGTGCCAGCACGTGACTCTCATGGCTTGGCATCATGGCTCTCCGAGTGGAGCCTTTGGTCTTTTTTGAGGTCAACGCCAGACACCGTGCCAGCAAGGCATCAGACCGACTAACCGAGTACATATAGATCCTCGCATGTCCTGTGATCTCATCCTATCTTGGTGGACAGGTTTTATCGGATGCAGATTTAAACTTAGCGAGGGCCAAAAGACATCTTAGCGACGGAAATTTCAGTCTCCAAATATTCCACGAAAAGAGTGGTTGTAATGTATACGGTGCTGCCAATGTATGTCTCCACGGGGCACTACGACCGATGGTGTATGCGAATATGAGTTAGCTATGTGCTTGAGCCTGCCATAATATTTCAACTGCATAGCAAGTCGTGAGCTCCCACAGCAAGTTTGTCACCCGACACATATCACCCTTGGACAAGCGTGGACCGTCCATCGTCGTCCGACAGCAATTCTACCGACAAACCAGCATCTCTGCAACCCACTCGTTCGCTTACAGGTTGATATTGCATTCGTGCACCCAAACACTTTTGCTTGTTCCCCACGTTTTGGAAACATTCGTCTCTTCAATCTCTGCGTTCCCTGCATCCCCCGCCGTCCACGCAGGTCCAGTACCACCACCACGACTGGGGTTCCTGCACCCATGAACGGCTCGAGCAGTCATATCAGTCAATCTTCTCAGGCAACAGCACTCAACGCTCGTCCGGCCAAACCCGCTCCTCCCGCTCCGACCGTCTCGCCACCTGCGCCTCCGAGCCAGCCTCCGTCTGCTGCCAACACCAAAGTTCCCCCACAGCCTACCCCGTCTGTCAATGGAAATCATTCTAATAGTCAAAAGCCGAAAAAGAAAAACGATGCACCCGTGGATCCTGCTATGATGTACGAGAGCCTCAAAAATAGAATCGCAGCTCTGGAAGAGGAGGAGGTCCTGGAGGAAGAGGAGGAGCGCCGATTTGGTGGGTACACCGTCCTCCCGCCCGTCATGTCCTCACTTCCATCTAGCCGAGGAAGCTATGAAGTCCGTCAAAGGTTTGGGTGAGAACGCCGTGCATGCCAAGTACATTGAACTAGTATGTGGTTTGTGATGCGCGCTGCGGCCTTCACTCCCACTCATCCATTGTAGTTTTCGGAACTCAAACGGTTGGAACGGGACCATGCTAAGGAAAAACAGAAACTTGTCAAGGACAAAGATGCAGGTTGGTCCAGCGAGTGAGCTCACGAATCCCTCACTCTAGTCTTACTCTTCGTCGGGTGATAATAGCCAAGGGTCAGTTGACGAAAGCCAACCAGACAAAGGCCAAGATGGAGAACTTAGCACGCGAGTTGCAAAAGGTGTGTTGTCTGTGTGCTGTACATACTTTCACCTACGTTTGTCACACAGGACAATAAAAGGCTCCGAGTATGCATGCAGGTATTAAATAGATGCTGTGTATTCTAACTGTCATCCAGGAGGACAGCAAACGCTTGGCGCAATGTGTAGAGGAAGCTCAAGAAGAGGTATGGCAGCCGTCTGCCCACGGACGTATTTGCCTCATCCGTTGTAGATACTCCAGATGAAAAACGATATGGCAAAGCGGATGGATAAGGCGAAGTTGCAGGACATGAAATACCGCGAAATGCCCGACATCGTCGTCAAAGTCGTCTGTCGCTACCGTGCCGAGCTGTTCTTCAAGATTTCCCGTAAGACCAAGTTCTCCCGCCTGTTCAACGCTTGGACGGACCGCATGGCAGGTTCGGGAGGAAAGAAAGGTGACGGAAAGCCTGCGACGGGTCCGTACGGCACTGTGAATGGGTCAGCTAAGTCGGATGCTGCAAGCACCCATACAACGTGTTCAATGAGCTCGTCACCGATGCAATTTATCTTCTCGCACAATGGAAGGACACTGCATGCAGATCAGACCCCGGAAGAGCAGGGTGTAGACGATAACGACGAAATCCTAGCCGTCGAGCTGATGGACCTCACCGAGGGCCCTGGACTTGATGAGTGGGTAGGTAAATCTGGTGGTACTTTGGTCAACGTTTAAAGATGCTGCCAGGACGATATACCTGAAACCCGACGTCAAAAGCTCAAGAAGAACTGGACAGACGATCCCGCAGAGTAAGCACGTGATCGAAATACTTACAGTATCTTACGACCGTGCCTTCCTCAGAGCTAAGCGCTCCCTGGAAGAGATGTTTGATGGCGTGTAGGTCCCCCTTTTGCGTCCCACTGCAGGAGACCGACCCCTGTCACCGCAATAGCGTACGTGATCGTCTAAAGGAGGTCCTCAGACAGTACGAGCTTCGTGAACGACATTTTGAATGTGTCATTCGCTCGAAGGAACTAGAGGTGTTACTCTCTCGAGCCCGAGCCGCCGAACAAAAGCAACTCGCAGATGGAGAGAAGACTCGAGCGGATAGGGTGGATGAAGAGGTGGGTCTCCTTTTACCCCAGCTTCGGTACAGCCTCAATCTCATCTGTACCCTCAATACGCATATTGTCCCGTGCGTTCCTTGTAGAACCGCCGGCTTAGGAAAGAACTCGAGGATGCACAGAATGGGCAGACGATGCTCATCGACAAGCTTATCAGTTGTTGTAAAGAAGTCAGTAATTGGCTGCTATGCCAACCTCGGAGTTTCACTGACGCCATCCTTATCCTGGCAGCCAAACGCTGAACGCACGCAACGACTGTTCTCTTCTCTGCGAGAAGAACTCGAGAAGCGGAGCGCGAGAGGGACTGATGCTGGCGTAGGTGGCTAAGCCTCGTTATCCCACTATCAAAGCTGTTTTGTGGTTATATATGAGGACAAGTTGTATAGTGGCCAAGTCTACTGATGACCAGTGAGCAGAAACGTACAGCGTGCTACATAGTACAAACGTAGGGTGTGGACAAGTGCGATGAGAATATGAGGATATGTGCGAATGCATCAAAGCAGGGCATCTAACTCTTCGACGTTCTCAACATGGCCCGACTTGGTGAAAGTCTTGCCTTTGACAGATTCTAGACCTTCTCCAGCGTAAGTGACGAGTGGAGATAATTCGATTTCTGCGCCATCTCGCACAAATGCCCCGGCATTCTCCAAGAACCGCCGATGTTGAGCTAGTAGGTCACCACGGCTGGTATCAGGATCATCCGATCCAGTACCTGGGGCATTCTTCAGCGGGCTAAACTCTTCGTTGCGTGCAACCTCAAGCACAGCAAAACGCTTCGTGTAGGGAAACACGTCGAATACGAACATCTCCAGCTTCATTCCGTTGGGTTTTGAGGGTTTGATAGTCTCCCCGGTCTGCAAGTCGACTGTAGGGATCTTTTTGCGAGCTATGTGGAACGCAAGCTCGCCTTCGAATGACTCGATCGAGCGCAAGAAAGCTGTGGTATAGAAGTGGTTGGCGATATTGGCTGCATTGAACATAAGTTCTCCTGTCTTTGGGTTTCGTCGCTCTGCCTGTTCGCTGGTGATCTCTGAATACTCTACTACACTGAATTTGTCACCACGACGTGCTACGACGCCGACAGACTCGGAGGGCGAGCTCTTGGGGACGACCTTGGCGGCACAGTCAGCCTGCTTACTGATGCAATAGCCAAGGAAGACAGGATCAGCGACTTTGACGAGGCAATTGTCCACGCAGTAAGCATGGACGTAGAGCACGCCTCGTGCAGACAAGTCTGAAAGCACGGTGTGTGATTTATCGGAAGATGAAAGGGGTGACCGGATAGCAGCATAGAGGCCACCGTTGCCATCGGGCGCTACGGCGACGCGAGCCTTGCTCTCCAGCATGATCTTTCCGTCCATAGTCAAGCACGGAAGGGTACCTAACGTGAACA
>JADGIP010000617.1:0-13919 GCA_016618355.2 Astraeus odoratus | reverse complement strand
GGCATTGGTCAAAAATGATAAAATTTTGAATAAAAGTGGAATTTGAACTTGCAACTGTGAAAAGTAACAGATTGACAATCTTCTGTCATGATTACTTGGCTATAGTGGCTCATCAGCCCTCTGGCTAAATCAACATGTGATATAGTGCAGATATCAAATTTAACAAAGATTTTTCACATGTAGGATTGAACAAACACTTTCAATGGAACATAGATTTCTAATCTGTGAGATAGCCACCTGGCTACAACATCTGTCCTTCCTGCTAGTGAGACAAGTATATCTACTTGAATATGATGCACTTTCAGAATCAATGAAAAAGTTCATACCAGCAATGCTTGAGCTTGCAGCTTTGTGTAGGGACATATTTCTAATCTGCCATTTTAACCACTGGGGTGGAGTGGTTACATGTTGTCTGGCTGGATTGGCATGTTATATGCACTCATATTTTAAGACATAGCAAAAACTTGAAGACAGGAAGGGTTTGAACCTACACCTTCAAGGGATACAGATTTTTGATCTGTGAGACAGCCACTTGACTATGGCATCTTTGCATGCTTGCTGGTAAGATTATGCTCATTGGCTTCACATGTATGAGTAATGAATTTTTCTTACAGGCAGGATTGAACCTAAAATGTTGGAAAGGAACAGATTGGAAATCTGTTCCCATGACCATTGGGATCCAGTTACTTGCATGAGCTCTAGTTGAATTAACACACTGCAGGAATATATGTTTCAAAATCCAATAAAAGCTTCAAGGAAAGTGGGTTTGGACACACATTATTAGTAAGAACAGATTTTTAATCTGCCAAGATAACCACTTAGTGATATTGACTTGCATGGTTGCTGGTGCTAGAAATTCATTAGCTCAATTGGCATTATCACAAATGATAAAATTTCAGATGCTAGTGGAATTTGAACTTGCAACCATAGCAAAGAACTGATTTCAGGTCTGCTGCCATAACCACTTGGTTATAGAGGCCCACCTATTCTTTTTAGTTGACTTGTCATGTGATATAGTACAATTTCAAATTTAACAAAACCTTTTTATATGTAAGATTGAACATACCTTCAGAGGGAACAGATTTCTGATCTTTGAGATATCCATTTGGTTACAGCATCTGTCATACCTTCCAGTGAGGTAAGTATATCTACTTAAATTTTATGAACTTCTACACTAATGAATTACAAGCAGCATTTGAGCTTGCAGCTTGGTGTAGGCACAGATTTCTGATCTGCCATCACAATCACTGCCATGCTGGATTAGCATATTATATATACCCAGATTTTAGCATATACCAAAAACTTTTAAGAAAGTAGGATCTGAAACTGCACCTTCAGATTTCTAATCTGTCACCACAACCACTACAATATAGTGATTGCCTGCTATATGAATGAATTAGCATATTACATACAGCCAGATCTCAAAATTTATCAAAAGCTCTAAATCAAGGATCTGAACTCACACCTTCAGAGGGACTCAGATTTATAGTCTGTATGATAGCTACTTGGCTATGGCATCTGTCATTCATGCTGAGTAGATGAGTACATATGTTACACAAAGTTGATGAACTTTTACATTCATAAAAAGTTTCATACAAGTAACATTTGAATTTGCAACTTGGTGTAGGGACAGATTTCTGATCTGTCATCACAACCAGTAGAGTATTGTGGTTACCTACTCTCCAGCTGGATTGACACATTACATACACTAAGAGCTTGAGATCTATCAAAAGGTTTGAGACAAGTAGTATCTGAACCCACACCTTTAGAGGATACAAATACCTAATCTGTGAAATAACCACTTTGCTATAACATTCATCATTCCTGCTAGAGAGATGAGCAATCCATGTAAATTTTATGTGCTTTCAGAATCAACAAAAATTTCATATAAGAAGCATTTGAATTTTGAACACAGATTTCAAATCTGTGAGATAGTCACTTAGCTATGGCATCTTACATATCTGCTGGTAAGATGAGGTTTATTGGCTTCAGATGCACTTTTCATAATTAATAGAATTTTAACACAGAGAATATTTGAACTTGCAGCTTTGAAAAAGGAGCAGATTTCTAATCTGTGAAATAGCCACTTGGCTATTGCACTTTTCATGCTTGCTAGTGTGGTGAGTATATTCACTTGAAATCCACTTTCATATAAATAAACATTATTCTATACACAGCATCTGAACTTGTAACTTTTCATGGGAACAGATTTTCAACCTACTTTCATAGCCACTTGGCTATAGTGGCATACCTGTCATCCAGCTGGACCAACACACTACATGCAGCACCAATATTTAAATATGTAACAAAAAAAAATGATGTACATATTTCAGATTTTCACCCATACTCAAGTGAAAGTAGAGATTTCCAATCTCTAAAGATAGCCATTTGACTATGGCACCCTGCATTCCTACTGGTTAGATGGGTCCACATGCTATCTTAAAATGCACTATCATAATTAACAAAACCTTTCACACAATGAGCATTTGAACTTGCAACTTTGTACATGAACAGACTTCCCCTCTTGCTCTTTCCATTCTATTAGTATAGTCTTGGGTGTGGTCCTAGGTTGTCACTTAGGGTCATCTCAGTACCTATCACAGGATAGGACCATGCATGTCCTTCACAAGTTTTAGCAAGTACTAAGTGAACTTCTACACAAACTAGATACAAACCAGCTGCTCAGTGCCTTTCAATGCCCCTCACAGGTGTGGAACATGCTAAGGAGCTTGAACAGTGATATCCACTATATGCCCTTAAACCCAACATATCCATACCTTTGATACCAATTCATCCAGGGCATGCCCTATGGCCTCTGAAATGAGGAAGAACTCTGGAACAACAAAAATTTGAAATTGCATCAGATTATGTAGGGGATAATAAGGACAAAATAACAGAGGGCACTTTCCTTTGTCCAGTTCCAGGAGCTAGAACAATATCTCTGTTAATGACAGTCAAGATTTTTCAAGTCTACTCAGTTGCATAGTAATTTGTGGTATAGTTAGTTAGTTAGTGGTAGTATTACTCATGTTCTATGTAAATAGATGACTTTATCATCTCTACATGTAAAAGCCACAGGCCCAAAGTTCACAACATAGAGATGAAGTTTTCATCATACCTTATACAACTTAGAAGGATCTCATAGCTTATGTTTTCCTTAACCTAATAAATCATTATGAACATTGAATAACTCACATATTGATAATGGTCAACAAATGGCACCACCATAGGTGGTACTGTACATAATTCCTACTATGACATTAATATTTTTTTATTTTGCATAGCTTACTTTATGCTGAATGCTGCATACTATAGCTTGGAGATATACAGCATTTTCATGCAATCTGTCACCTGAACCTGTAAAATAACACAACCTATTACAAAAATAGACCTTTCTCTCTTCTGTCAAAATTTAAAAGCACTAGTTTACATGCATAATACTGCACCACATCATGCCATCAAAGTTTACTGAGTAAACACAAAACATTGTAGATATGCCACATAGCAGATTTCAAATACAGTCACTTGTTAATGAAAAAGTAATTTCTTTGCTATATGAGGATTTCCAGTCAGTGTATTTGAACTGATGAGATAGAAATGCTGACACATGATATTCTCTGAAATGATCTTGAAAATACCATCACACAGTGCATTCTTGTCACCACTGTGGTAGAGTATATCCTCAAGGGCTCCACAGACTTGTAATTGGGTCCCAGATTTTTTATACTCTTTTGCAGCTTTTTTCCAGACATCCTTTGCATTCTGTTTGGTGTCATTTAGGAGGAAATAGCAATACTCTGAAACCAGGATACATCCTTGGATGATGACATGTAAACTGAATCCAATATGTTCAGACATTGGCTTACCAACACCATGTTGAATGAGTTGTTCTATGTTTGAGATGCTTGACCCTTTTGACATGGCAGGTAATTGAGGACATGTATCAATGGCTCTTGATTCCTATTGAAAATGAAGAGAATTTCAGTGACTATAGGCAAAATATTACTAACACCAGCTAACCATCTGCATAAACAGCATACCCATGCATTTTGAGGAAGAAAGGTCTTTTCAAATTTGTAACATACCAGGTCCTATATGGTATTTAGTGTGCAACACCTAGTTTAAGTGAAAAATAAGGCTTACCTTCTAATAAAAGAACATTACAATCAGAGTTCACATACATCAATCATATAACTTGTGAGCACTTACATCCTAGACAGCATAATTATTCATTGGAAGTGTAGAATTGCAAAGGGAATAAAAGAGGTCACCATCTATTAAATTAACTTTAAGGTTGCATGCATATAAAAAAGATAGCATCCCACATTCTATTGAGCATGAAAATAGGAGAGAAATTGTGAGAAGAAAGGAACACCATTTTCCCTAAATCCATTCACCATCTGTGATGCCAGAAAAGACAGGGTGGGACCAAACCACCTGAGATAATATTAAGTGTGCTACTAGGTAATCACTCACAAACTGTGAAACCAACATGGCCAGATTGGGAAGAAGCACAATGATGTGATAATCAGCATGATCTGCTATGACATAACTCACCCCCTGTCAAGCCAAGCCCAGAAAGCAAGGAAATGTAATCAGTAGACATGCAGTAGCATCTGCATTGAAATCAATCACCTCCTATCAAGCAAGTACAAAAAAGAAACTCAGATGAATTGCAGAAGCACTTGCCATGGAACCACTCACAAACTGGGGAGCCAACACCAGCAAAGTGGTAATAAACACAGTGAGAAGGCATGCAACACAATCTGACATGGATTACTCACCCCCTGTTAAGCCAGCACAAGCAAAGTTGGAGAAAACCCAGTAAGCCAACATGTACCAACACCTTCCATAGAATTCCTGACATTCTGTCAGTGCCAACATAGTGGATATGTAAATTTTGAGAAAAAAATGCTCCACATGTTGCAATGGAATCACTCACATCCTATTTGGGAAAGAACAGCAGGGTGATAGGAAGCACAGTCAGAAATTGATCAGTAGTACCTGCCAAAAATGACTCACAAGCTATCAAGCACACAAGCATAGTGGGAGGGGATACAGTCAGGAGGCATGCAGTGGCATCTGCCATGAAATCACTTACTAACTGTCAGGAAAACACAAGCATATTGGTGAGAATAGTAAGCAAATGTGCAACAGAACCTGCACAAAACCATTCACCCTCTGACAAGCCAACACAATGTGGGAATAAGCAAACTCATTGCAATACTAACCAAATGACCCACCTCCTGTCAAGGAAATACCAAGAAAATGGGAGGGGGACACAATGAGAAGACATGTGCAATACATGCCATGAAAATACATACCTCCTGGTAGACCAACAATGTTGGAGCAAGAAGGGAAGTGAGAAAACATGCAATAACATATACTATGAAATCACTCACCTCCTGTGAAACCAACACCAGCAGAGCAGGAGGTAACATTGTGAGAAAACACATGGCAAGACATGCCATCAATGGTATCAATCACCTTCTGTAAACCAATGCCAATAGAGTAAAAGAGAACAAAGTTAGAAAGGACATTAATAATACCTAACATAAATTGCTCACAATCTGTCAGTCAAGCCAACACAAACAAAGAGGATGGAGCATAATGAGAAGACATCTAACAACATGTGCCATGAAATTATTCACCTCCTGTCAAGCAAACAGCAGCAGTATTTGCAAGGGAACACAGTTAAAAGACATGCAGAAAAACTGGTATGACTCACTTCCTATCAAGAAAGCCACAGCAAATTTCAAAGGAATTAAATGAGAAGACATGCACCAGGGACATCACTAACAAACTGTTGAGCCAATACAAATGGGTTGCAAGAAAGTTCATTCAGAAGATATGCAAGTGCAGCTGCCATAATTACTTACATCCTGTCAGACAAATAGCAGTAGAATGAAAGGAAACAATGTTAGAAGTCATGTGGCTACATGTATAATAAAAATACTACACTCACTCTCTGCCAAGTGGACACAATCAAAGTCAAGGAAACCCAGTCAGAGACATGTGACAGCACTTGCCATGTAATCACTTACTGTCTGTTAAGCATAATAGCAGGTAACAGAGTGAAAAGAAAAGCTGTAACATCTGCCATAAATCACTCACAAACTGTGAAACCACCACAAGCAGAGCAGAAGGGAACATGATCAGAAGGGATGCAATGGTGATTTCCATGAAATCATGCACTTTCTGTCAATCCAACAGCAGAGTTGGAGATAATGTTGTAAGACAGCATGACATAGCAGCTTATGAAACACCCACTTTCTACCAGTCAATAGCAACAGAATTTGATGAAATATCATGAGGGCAATGCAATATGACCTGTAATGGAGGACTCACATGCTGTCAGATCAAACAAAAAACCTAGTGAGACATAGAGCAGAACCTGTCATGAAATCACTCACAAACTGTTCACACCAGCACCATGAAATGATACACAGTCAGAATATTTGAAGCAGCATTTGAAAATCAAGCACCCACTCTCTGTTCAGCCAGCACAAGTAGATTGGGAGGGAGCAAAGTCAAATACTTGCAGAGGTACCAGTCATTGAATGGCTCACTCTCTGTCAAGCCAAGAGGGTGCACAGTAAGAAGAAATGCAGTACAGTCATAAAATGTCTCACTTTCTTTAGGGCATAACCAACACAACAGGAAAGAAAACAGTAAGAGGAGTAGCAGTGCCACCCATAAAATCACATACATTCTGTCCAGCCAAGACCAGCATAGGGAGGGACATGGTCAAAAATCCTGCTGCAGCAACTTCTGTGTTATTACTCACATACTAGAAAGCAAGCACCAGCAGAGCAGTAGGGAAGAGGGTGTGAAGATGTCTAGAAGTACCTGCCATGAAATAACTCACTTCCTATCAAGCCAATACCACCAGAGTTGATGGTGGCACTATGAAAAGGCATGCAACAATAAAATAAGAAAAAAAGGCTTGCCTCCTATCAGACCAACATAATGTGAGCAGAAGTGAGCACAGTGAGAGGAAAATGCAACTGCACCACAATATCACTCACCCTCTGTAAAACCAATAGTACAATAGCAGTATGGTCAAGGAAACACAGTGAGAAGGTGTACAGAAACACATGCTATGAATGGCTCACATACTATCAAGCCAATACCAGTGTATTTAGAGAAAACAGACTGAGAAGAAATGCAGCAAGATTTATCATGAAATTACTCACTCTCTGGAATTCCATGCCAGCATAGTTGAAGGGAATATATATGGTGAGAAGATATACTGCAGCACTTATTATGAAATCATTCACTCTCTGTGAAGCCAATTGAAGAGTGGTGGGAAGCACAGTCAGAAGCCATGCAGCATTTCCTATGAAATACTCACCTCCTTTATATCCAATTCCAGTGCAATGAAATGGAATACAGTCAGAAGACATGCTGCAGAACCCATTCTGATATCACTCACATCCTACCAACACCAGAATGATGGAAAGGAACTCAATGAGCAGACCTACAGCAGCACCTGACAAGAAATGACTCACTAGCTGTCAAGCCAACACCAGTCATTGGGGGGGACCCAGTAAGAGGAAATGTGGAAAAAGTGTATGAAATCACTCACTCTCTGTTTACCCACAACCAGCAGCACAGGGGGGACACAGTAAGAAAACATGCAGTATTGCCTGTCACAAAATTGCTTACACTCTATGAGACCAATATGGTAAAGAGCAGTGAGACTCAGCAGTGACTTTCATGAATTCACTCACTCTCTGTCAAGCCAACACCAGCAGAACAGGAGGAAATGCAGCAGTAAGATGTGCTGTGGCACTAGCTGTGAACTTACATACCTCCTGTCAAACCAACAAAAGAAAAGTGGGAGTAAATACAGTGAAAAACATGCAGAACCACCTGCCATGAAATCACTGACATACTGATAAACAAACACCCATAGAATAGCATGGGACACAGTAAGACATGCAGAACCACCTGTCATGAAATCACGCACAAACTTCCAAACAAATATCAGCATAATGGGAGGAAACAATGAGAGAAGACATGCTGCAGAACTGAAGTGGACTCACAAACTGTGAAGGCAGAACAACCCCATTGGGAGAGAACACAGTAAGAAGATATGCAGCAGGACCCAAAATCACTTAACTCTCTGTCAAGCCAGTAACAGTAGAGCAGGAGGAAATTCTGTGAGAATCATGTAGCAGTACTTTCAATCTCACTCACTCTCTGTCAAGCCAATACCAGCAGATCCACAGGAACACTGTGAAAGGGAATACAGCAAGACCTGCCATGAAACCACTCACCTCCTTTCAGGACAACACCAGAAAATAGGAGGACAACTATGAGAACACATACAGCAATACCTACCGTGGAATGACTCACCAACTGTCAACCAATACAACCAGTGGGAAGGTACACAATTAAAATATAATTATGAACACCTTCCAAGACACAAATGACTCACATACTATTAATCCAATGCAGAGGGAATATGTTGAGAGGACATGCAGCAGTACTTGTCATGAAATCACTCACATACTGCCAAACCAACATGAGCAGAGCAGGGGTGAACACAGTAAGAAGGAATGCAGCAACATCTGCCATGAAACTGATCACCTTCTGTAAAACCAGTACCACCATGGCAGGAGGAGACACAATGAAAACACAGAAGAAAGTACCTGCCATGAAATCACTCACAACCTGCAAACCCATGACCAGCAGAGTGGGAAGGAAGACAGTGAGAATAATTGTAGTAACACTTGGCATGAAATTACTTACTTTCTATCAAACCAATACCAACCTGGTGAGATGGTATTTGCAGCACCTGCCTGACACCACTTACCTCCTGTCAAGAAAACACCAGAAATGAAAACACAGTATGAACATGTAGCTGCTGCTGCCATGAAATCACTCACACTCTGTAAAATGAACAAGGGAACATAGTGAGGTGGAATGTAGCAATGCCTGCTATGAAGTGACATACCCCCTGTCAGGTCAACAGCAGCAGAGTATGAGGTGACATTATGAGAACCCATGAAGCTATACTGGGTAAAATTGCTCACTTTCTGTCAGGCCAACACCCCATTGGGTGTGAATGCATTCAGAAGGTATATACCACCACTTACCATGAAACCACTCACCTCCTGTCAAGCCACCAGCAGCAGAGTGAGAGGTAATAGTCAGAGCATGTATCATGAAAAGACTCACTGTCTGCATGAAGGCAACAGCATTGCAGTTGAAGAAATGATAGTCAGAGCACCTGCCATGAAATCACCCACCTCCTGTCCAACCATCACAATCAGAGCAGAAAGGAACATAGTAAAATGGTATGTAGGAGCACCAGAATGAAATCACTCACACTCTGGAAAGCCAACATCAACCAATGACAAGAGAGTTCATTAAGAAAATACAAAGCAGCATATACCATGAAATCACTCACAAGCTGCTAGGCCAACAGAAGACAGGAAGGAATATAGTCAGAAGATGTGAAGCACAACCCTCCCTACATCCACCCACCCCCTGTCAGGACAATGCCAGGAAACACAAAGAGAACACAGTCAGAAGGCATGTAGCATAGCCTGCTATGAAAATACTCACAGACTATCAAGCAAACACCACAAAAGCAATAGGGAACACAATGAGCAGCTACCCAACAGTGCTGGCCAAGGAATCACACACAAACTATTGAAGCAAACCCAGCAGAATGGGAGAAATGTGAGTGAACATAATAAAAAGACATGACACTGCATATTCCACCAAAAACTCTCACTCTCTGTCAGGTAAGCACCAATAGACAAGGACAGTCAGAACACATACAGAATCAACTTCCATGAAATCACTTACTTTCTTTGGAACCAATACCAGCAGAGAGAACAGGAACACAGTTGGAATATGTGCAGGATCACTTCCCAAGAAGTCACTCACACTCTGTCAAGCCAATACCAACACAGTGGGAGTGAACAATAGTGAGAAATGTGCAATAACATCTCAAATGAATTTACTCACCTCCTGTCAAACCAGTACAAGCAGAGTGATATTAACATAGAGGGAGCACATGTAGTAGCACTTGCAATGAAATTACTCACCTCCTGAGCAACCAACATCAGCAGATTGGAAAGATGCAGCAGGGTTTGTCATGACATCACTCACCTCCTGTAAAGTGAATGCCAAAGGCACACACAATGAGAAGGCACAGCAGTGCCTACCATGAAATCACTCACCTCCTGTCAGGCTGATATCAGCAAAGTGAGAAGGAACAAAATGAAATCACTCACAAACTGTCAGGAAGACATCAGCAGAATGGGAAGTAACACAGTCAAAAAAAACATGTCTTGGTATCTGTTATGAAAATACTTGCATACTGTCAAGTTGGGCACCAATAGAGTGAGAAGGTTCCAAGTGAAAAGAGATTCCACAAAATCACTCACATACTTTCAAGGAAATATTGACATAGTGGGGGGAGCACATTGAGAAGACATGCAGTGATACCTATCATGAAAGTACTCACTTCCTGCAAAGCAAATATCAGTGGGAGAGAACATGGTGAGAAGACCTGGAGTAGTGCCTACAGCAAATCACTTACCTCCTGTTATACCAACACCAAACAAGTGGGTAAGAACACAGTCAGGAGACATGCAGGGTCACCTCCCATGGATTCACTTACAAACTGTAAAACCAACATCACCAGAGTGTGATGGAACCAGGTCAGAGAATATGCAGTGCCACCTTCATCAAATTACTCACTCTCTGTCAATACCAACAGAGTGGGAGGGAACACAGTCAGTAGACATACAGAAACATCTGCTGTGATATTACAAACCTCCTGTGAAGTCGATGCCAGCAGAACAGGATGAACTCATTAAGCAGATAGGTAATAGAACCTGCCATGAGACCACATACTTGCTGTGAAGCAAAACCAAGTAGGTGGGAGCATGGTAAGATGATATGCAGTAGCACCTCTCATCAAATCACTCACCAACTTTCAGACCAGTACCAGCAGAATGAAAACGCAGTCAGAATATATACTACACCACCTTTCATGAAACACTTACATACTGTCACACCAACATCAAGTGGGAGGGAATTTATGAGATGACATGCAGTAATCACTACCTTGAAGTCACTTACACTCTGCCAATCCAATACCAGCACAGTAGCAGGTGAGGGAATGCAATCAGAAGACAAGAAGCCATGCCTGCCATGAAATCACACACCCTCTGTTGACCATATATCAGCAGAGTGGGAGGGAGCACAGTGAGATAGATATGACAGCATTTGCCATGAAATTATTCACCTCCTGTCAAGCCAGCCAGAATTGGAGTGAACTCAACCACAACATCTCCAGTGGCATTTTCCATGAAACCACTCACCCTCTGAAAAGCCAGTATAGAAGGATTGGATGTACCACAATAAGAAGATATGCAGCTCTGTTGGTCATGCATAACTGACCTCCTGTCAAGCAAAGGGAACATATTTATGATACATGGGTTGGCATATTCTATGATATCACTCACTGCCTGTCAAGCAAGCCACAGCAGATTGCAAGGCAAGTGAGAAGACCTGCAGCAATACCTGCCATGAGATTACTCACTTCCTGTTATCCAAACACCAACAAAGTGGAAGGGAACACAGTGAGAGTCCATGCAGCAGCACCTGCCATGAAACCACTCACACTCTAATGAGTCAACACCAGTAAGTGAGATGCCATTCAGAGGCCATAAAGTCACACACTCTCTGTGAGACCAACACCAGCAGAGTGGCATAAAACCCAGTCAACAAAACAGTACCTATCAACATTATCACTTACACTCTATCAAGTCAACACCACCAGATTGGTGGGGAACAAATTGAGAAGCCATGCAGCAGCACTTGCCAAGAATCACTCACCTCCTGTCAAGCCAATACCAGTAGAGTTGGATGGAACAAGTAAGTGGACCTCTGTACAGTGCTTCATACATTTCAATCACTTACATGCTATTAAGTCCAATCCAAAATAGGTACATATGTGAGAAAAAGAAGTCAACAAGTAATCATGTATCTCATTACCTTATAGGGCATCCATCTAAGCACCCTCCTTTCGATTTCTTGCTTTCCAATGTTGATCTGGTTAATCATATTATCATCAGTTATAGCTGGTATTATTGCACTGCAAGATATTAGCATTCAGTGAGAATGAACATTAGAACCATTTCACCAACTTTTTCACAGCCCATTCAATATTCAGTAAAATATTGGCCTGCTGTGTTGAAATGAGCAGCATTTGTAAAGCTTCTTTATCCAATGCATTGGCAGTGGCACTGAGTAGATTGGTGCAAGCAGAACTCTCTTCATGCATCTCTGCAACCACATATATGTAGTTCAGCTATTAATCATGTTTGTTCCCAATCAACGTACTGGCAAGTGAAAGATAGCACTTGGGAGGAAAATTACAGTCTCTCAATTTTTCCACAATCTTGTTCTCTGCTTTTTGCAGCAACTTCTTTTCCACATCTCCAGAACATTGCATTGCTTCCTTCATACTTTTTCCTCCCTCTATTAGCTCACCAATTGCAACACCATTCAAGTAATCAGCCTTAGTTAGCAAGGCAATTACAGGAACTATACACATAAATTTAACTGCATGATTAACAAATCACTTCTAGTGGTTAACATACCACTTCCGGTGTTGCATTTATTGAAGAATTCTTCTTCTGCAACAGTGACAAGCCGTGCATGATCATTTGCTGGAATGCAGTACCTAGACTCGACAATTTAGTCAAGCACCATCTTCTCTAGGACGAAAGAAGACATAGTCTTGCCAGATAGCATGAATGCGATTCTCCAGCTTCATAGTCATGGACCGATTAGTTACAAATTCTTCCATTGCCTTAAGTTCTTCAATGGATCCGGTTTCAAATCCACACGAGTCATGAAAGATGAAACTTGGGTTACTGCGAAAGACCAGCTCATTTTCGATATTGTGACATCCACGCTAATAGCAGTTTAGTATATGATATTGAGCTATGACTATTAAAGCACCTCCAAGGACTCCTTCACAATTTTAGCGTCGATCTGCAAAATGATTGGACATCAAAAGAAATGATTCCATTCAATAGAAACGATAGTCCTTGCCTTGTTTCCCTTTCCATCAAAGACTTCAGGCATCTCTATAGTGTTACAAACCTTCCGAAGGAGGGTTGTTTTACCAGCATTTGCTCTGCCAATAACTAGCACTCGAAAACGGCCAATACGCTCGAAATGTGCGTTAATGCTGGCTGGGTCCATGTTAAAGTTAGCAGCAGAGGGAACTATAAGACGGGTATTTGCTGGGATCAGAGACTACAGAAAATTGCCAGAGCGAACCGTACCACTATCTTTGGTTTGTGGATCTGAACGATGGGATCCCCGATCTGTGAAAGAAAGCAAAGATAAAAGCTTTTCGACACCAGCAGGAGTCATGATTGTTATTAACTTGATGATCAAGAGAAGTGTAGATGGCAAGAGTTGAACGTTGCAGTAAGGACCCAAATAAATCCGATGGTGTAGTTTCGTACCTGGGATTAGAAAATTTGAGCGGAGCCTGAGAGAAAAAAAACAGCATAAAGTACGTTTAACTGAGGAAATTGACAAGGATTGTTGTGAATGCGCCGGACAGGGCGATCTGAGCGATCGTCACTATAGTGCTTGGGATCGCCATAAATTTTCAAAACTAATAGTACATAAAGATAACAAAGTATACGAGATGAGATTATCTGCTGGGACAGGACAAATTATAAAAATAAATAAAAAACACTTTAGTGCAGCTTATAATATAATCTATACTAAAGGATTTTCTATTAAGTCTGTGGCAGTGATATGACGAATAGGAGACAGCCACAGCATATGAGTCATCCAGGAGGTATATAAGAAGTAGATAGATGACCACAAATAGACTAGCAGAGAGGAGAAAGAGAGTCCTCGAC
>JADGIP010000616.1:0-13921 GCA_016618355.2 Astraeus odoratus | reverse complement strand
GACCGGAATTAGACCCAGTGGTCTTAACAGCTGTGCACAACTATGTCTCTTGTTTGTCATATATTCTGTCTCCTGGTTAATTCTGGCATTCTATCCCCATTCCTTTTGCTTACTCATTAGATTACTCACCTTGAACTGCCTTTTGCCTTTATTGATACATTAGTCATCTTCCAGTAGCACTTTTGACTGGAACCTGGACTACTCCACCTCAGTCTGTATATAAACCCTTAGGTACTTTGTCTTGTACCTTAGTTTGAATATCAACTTAGATCCTGGCCTCTGGTTCTGGGCCTATGTCTTGTCTCTATGTCTTGACCCCATACTAGGTTCAACCTGCATAAGGAGACAGTGCATGGCCCTGTTGCTGAGCCCAAAACCTAGCTATTCCTGACATCCTATCTTTGACCCCTATCCCTCTGGAACCTGGACCAGAACTAGACCCAGGAACTTAACAATCCTTCATACCATAGTGGTAGACAAAAATGGAAAGGTGGTGGAAGAAAAGGAGGCAGTAGGAACATGAAAGGAAAATCTAGGCAAGGCAGAGGATGTGACATGCTAAGGGCAGGCAGGGGAAGAACCACAATGGCTCACCCATGTTATCCATTGAATAGAGAAGAGGGGTGTGTGCCCTTGGAATTTTTTGACTGGGAAGCTTCAAAGTATTCAATGTCCTTGGAAATGGCTGTAGTGTTTACATATGACTGTTTTGCAGGAAGAAATAGTTGCATTAGAAATATGTGACTTGTAGCAGCATTCAGAGTATAAGAAGGGATTACTCAATGAGGTTGAGGTATACCATGCATTGAAGGATGTGCAGGGAGGTTGTGTTCCACAGTTCAAGGGTGCTGGACACACAGCTGGTGGACTGTTTGCCATTGCAACAGATACTGTAGGTAGGCTCCTGGAGAATGCAGAAAGGTTGAGTGATGAGGAGCACCAAGTGATTTGAAGGGCTCTCTCATCTGTCCATTACCATGGCATTATCCATAATGGTGTTTCAAGGAAAATATTCTGATTAAACACAACAGCAGCCAATTCTATGCTTATTGCATCAATTTTGCCTCTTGAAGCCAGGCTGTTGGTGCAACTTCCAGAAGGAGTGGGACTGTTGACAAGCCTTCTCAAAGACAGTTAGGTCAGTTTTATGGGTTTGACAGGTTTTGCTCAATCATTGTATCATCTGACTGTGGTAATTTGACCTTGATTCCTTGTTTGGACCTTTATAGACATGAGCTATTGCATAGAAATGACAAGATAAATGTTTAAGTTCCCAGTTCCAGTTCTGGTCCAGTTTCTGGATGGATAGGGGTAAATGACAGAATGACAGAGAAGGCTGGGTTTGGGGCTCAGCAACAGGGCCATGCACTGTCCCCTTATGCAGGTTGAACCTAGTACAGGTTCAGGACATGATATCAAGATATAGACCCAGAACTAGAGGCTAGGATCTAAGTTGATATTCAAGCTAAAGTACAAGACAAAGTAATTAAGTCTTTATATACAGAACAGAACTATAGTAGTCTGGGTTCTGGTCAGGAACATTACCAGAAGATGACTAAAGTCTTACTAAGTCCAAAGGCAGTTCAAGATGAGTAATGTACTGAGTAAGCAAAGTGGAATGGGGCTGGAATACCAGAATAGCTGGGAGACAGAATATGTAACAAAAAGGGATGCACAGCAGTGCACAGCTTAGCACAGCACAGGAATACAAGACTGGAATATGGGGTGGAGGACTGAAGTGGAGGTAGGATATCATGAGGTGGGGTGGAAGATGAGGGTCCAAGGCAGAAGATGGTCTGGGGTTTTGCACATATGACAATAAACCATTGGGATAACAAATTCTTACATGTAACCATGTTTGGGTGGACCAAGTTTTCCATCACCCCAACCCCCCATCATCCAACACCCCCAATCCACTGTTGTTGCCACCTCCAAACCATGGAAGACACTCAGTAATCCTCCAATTGAGACCTTGTTTCAGTGCATGTGTTAAGGTTCTGTTGATTGATGACAGATACAGCAATGTGCAGGGCTACAGGCAGAGACCAAATCACATAGAATGATGGGGAGATCCTCTCTTCCATCTGTAATTATCTAGCTACTGTTTATATACCTCCTGGATGACTCATACACTGTGGTTATTCTCCTATTTGTCATGTCAGTGCCACAGACTTAACAGTATGTACTGCTGCATTGCTAGCATCTTAATCGTCTGTGTGCTCTGATTTGTATCTGTCTGTGCTGTCTGAAATAAATCACAGTGTGGTGCATCTGCTATTAGTCTAGACCCATTCTTACATTAGTCTGCACACATCACCTGTGACACCAGTAGCTTAGATAAGTTGTACCTTACACACCTGTGCTAGCTGACCCATGGCTATGTAGGACAAGGCAAACACTGACTTTAGTGTCTCTGACCTACCACATTATGCTATATGTTCTGTGTTCTCTGTTAGATGTTTAGATTCCGAGATCTTCCAAGTTACAGTATCCAATTCAAGTACACCCTGTAGTGCCTGCATCCCTCAGCTTTTTCTAGAGTATTACTATGATTTAGTCTAGTGACAAACTTCAGGAAGTCTTCACTATGTGCTGTTACTGGCATCACAATGTGCTGATGCCATCACATACCCCTTTCATGCTACCTTCAGAAGGAATATTACCTTCCTACCAAGCCTTTGAGCTGTCCGCTGCTCCCCTGCTAAAGCCTGGGCTGTCCTCCACCATCAGTTCCTTCAAAGTATTCGTCATCTAGAGACATCACAAAGTCAGGTTCCTTCCACATCTCAGAATTGGACATGGTGAAGCCAAAAGTTTCAGTATAGATCAATGCCAGGGCCATGCACATACTTGGGGGGAAGGGACTTAACAGATGATATGGCACAGAACTTCTGGGTAATTACCTGGTGAGCCCTTGACAATGTAGGAAAAACATAGAGTTTTGGGACCCTGACCTACATACGTGACATGGGCTTCATGGAACTCTTTGTACCTCAAAAGGTTTCCCAGGGGCGCATCAATCAAAGAACAAAAGGACCTGCGCATGATGTATAACCAATAGATAGGGCTCAAGTCCACGTTGCTCTACCACCACAGATAATAACTCGGGGGAAAGAGTTTTCATTACTCAATCATCCGTGTGCGATATAAATGAGTTTTGGTGCGGGATAGAAGGACGATGCAATGAAGGACAGGACCACCGCAAAGAAGATAATAGGTCAAGCGACATGGAGAACAATTCAAGTTGTTCTTGAGAAAGGTCAGGGGTGTGCCGAGGACGAAGGCAATTGGGACGCGAGTGGTCTGGTCTACTCGGTGGTAAGGGGGGGAAGAGTGAGGTCTGAGGGACCTAGCTTGATGGTCAACAGAGCGAGCGGGTGTACAGCGTCTGTTAGGTTATTCCAGGCTCGATGAAGGGGGATAACTGTAATGCTGGTAGCGAGAGCGGCGCGTCGAGGCTGAGGATGAGGGTAATACTCTCCCTTCCACGGGCGACAGCGTCACGACGTACCAAAAAAGAAACCGCATCTCATATCATGCGCTGTATACTACAATATGCCCTCTGACAGTTTGGATACGAAGTTTGCCGAGCTACAATACAGAAGTACGCCCTATGGTGCTCTACGAGTATCCCTCGGCTTTCTCTGAGATATACATCACTACAATTTATGTAGTCTGGACGTGATTGAATTTACGCGCCACACCTTCGCGACGGCGATTAGGCGAGTCATGGTTTAACGTTAACAACCTCCGCCATAAAATCCACAGGCACCAGGCGAACCCACATACCCCATTATTAGAAAATATGGACAGCACTTTACCACCTGGTCTGGATGGAAGCCTCAACTTGAAGGTGCACGCCAAGGGTGGGTGCGAAATCGACTGGCAGCCCTACACCAAAACCCGCTTTTACACGAACGCGTTCGTCATCAGCGATGGCAAGGTAAGCTTGCCAAAGTTGCAATTCAAGGCAGCTAGATTCAACCTTTGCCTTCCCCTCATTATACGTGTATATGAACTACAGTTGCTGCTCGGATTCAAGAAGAGAGGATTTGGGGCAAACTTGTATGGTTTATCTCAGTTGGCTCTTCGCAGCCCAAACCTTCCTGCAATATTATGCTCACTCGCTTTCCATCAAACTGCTATAGGTACAACGGGTTCGGGGGGAAGGTAGAGCCTGGAGAAACGTCTGCTGAGGCTGCAGCACGGGAACTTAAGGTAAGTGCTCGGAAAATAGGAATGTGTCCCTTGTACCTCTCATCCACGACTGCACAGGAGGAAGCCGGCATTGATGCGCCTCTAGAGCATGCGGGCACTCTGATCTTCCTCACAGAGGGGACCGAGTGGGCCTTCCATATCGATGTGTTCTCTGCCCGGTCGTATACAGGCACACCAACAGAGTGAGTCCAGATCGCTGTCGCTTGCGATGCGGAGGGAGTAGACTTCTATGTATTCATGTTATGCAGGACCGACGAGATGCGGCCGGGATGGTTCTCGTTAACAGAAGACAGTGTCAACGGGACCGACGACCGATTGAACGTTTCTTCATCCACGTCTGGCTTGCCTTCTATCCCCTACAGCAGGATGTGGGACGACGACAAATTTTGGCTATCACACCTTGTCGCAGGGAAGAAATTTGCTGGCCGTGCAGACTTTGCAAAAGAGGGGGATAAGTATAGAATGACAAGGTTCTGGTTTGGTACTGTTTGTTGAAATAGATACCAAGGTCACGTGTCTTCGGGGCATATCTCCAGTGCGCTACGAACATAGACTTTCTCGTAGGATCATTTAGAAAACATTGTTACCTATTCTACGCAGCGGCAGGTGGTCTGTTCGCGAGTGCGTCCTCCAAGAGCCTCAAGACATACGAAGCAGACCCCCAAGAGGAAATAAAGCCACCTCCAGAGTGCCTAGAACGAAGCAATTTTTCTAAATTCTCCAAGGAATCCGACAGATGGGATGAATTCTTACCCGTAATTATGTATGACGGGAATCTTGATTCGAGGTTCAACATAAAACCACTCCGCTTCAAGTCTGACTCCTCCTTTTCTTCCGGGACGAAGGCCACAACCTTCGTCGATAATGAGGGGCCGGAGATCATCGGTCGTCGGCGTCCGCACCGCACGGACTTCTGGCGGAGCAAGTTCAGGGAAAATAGCAACAGCACCCGTCAATATGCGATCTCTATCTTCCTTCCGAGGGACCGGGAACCTGAAAGAGTGGGCAACGAATGTCAATTAACAGATACGCACGCCATCGACCTAGTGACTTACCAGTCATCAATTCCTTTGGTGCCCCCGATCAGCACCTGTCGAAAGCATTGTTCGACTCCCGCATGTTATTTATCCTTGATGAATACTCACATCTCCATTAATCCTAGGCATAACGTAGGCATATGATCCGTCTGCCCCTGATAAGGTTCTTCCATACTTTACCCATGGTGCTCGCAAAGTGATAGTCTGCCCGCGGATTGGGTATACGTCCTTATCCTCGATACCACCGAGAAACCGTGCGCCGATACCAACACACGCAACGACGGCGTGCGGCTTTCGTGGAAGGCCACCAATGCCACCTTGCATGGCCTGGCTAATGTGCTGCAGCTGTGCTCGCACAATGGTGCCCCCCTTGGCGAGGAATCTACCTAGAAGCCAGTTGAGGTAGACGGGAACGTACAGGGTGACGGTGGTAAACGTCCATCCGTGTGTCGCACCTGGAACCAACTCATTCTGAGAGACGGCTCGAAACTGTGCATTCACGTTATCCAAATGCCGCGCCCGAAACTATTCGGGTTGAACTCTATTGATAACACTCACGTCCGGCATATAATTTAGACACTTCGTAGGGTCGACGCCATCGCCGTGGAACTCAGTGTGGTTGTGTCGGAAAAAACAGCCAGGTATAGACCCGTCAGGTTCGGAATCCTTCCACATTACTTCGAATGTTTCCCTGTCAATTTCTACACATTAAACAATCAATCGACCTTGAAATGTCTTCGTGGAAGACGGTTACCCCACTGGCGTTCATCGCCATACGCATGACTGACGTAATGAGCGCCCTGGCCGTCCCGGTTGGAGAGTTCAGTCTGTGCCTACATGATTTAAGACCTATATAATTGGACGCACAGCCCAGTGGCTAGTATAGCGTATGGTCTTTGGATCGGTGGGGAAGGTCTCCGCGACTATCGTTACACGATAGCTGCCCCTTTCTTGGATCTTAAGAGCGGTCGACAAGCCAATGACCCCTGTAGTCGTCTGGTGTCACCTGCTACGAACGTAGAGGATGTGCGTACCTGCACCGATGACGATGACATCTATCTTCGATTCGTTACCTGTTGCATCCATCTTGGTTCAGTCTAAAGTACGACTAGTGGGGGGGAGTATTGACCATAAGGGGTCTTAATCGGCCCGCTCGTACCGTTTCAACTCCTAACGGGGACTCACTTGCGGAATATGTGCCCCACAGATAAGCGTGGATGGGGCCGGGGCCAATTTTACTTGTCTCGAATCGGCTGAGGCAGGAAGAGGACCATATGGCAGCCCGGCTGCCTTATAGACCCATTCCTTGCCCCTACGAAGTGGTGCTGCTCACGTCTCTTTCTTTCTCTCTGTGTCACAATGCGTCAGTACCTTGACTGATACGCCCTATATCCAAACTCATCCCGCTGTAGGTCTCATCATCCGCGATGATCCTGTTGCTGTTGGCGACTACATTGCCAATTACATCGCCAAACGGTTGGACCTAAATCAGTGGATCCAGTGATGGCCACTGACGCCTATCACAGCATAAATGATTTCGCCCCAACTGCAGAAAAACCATTCGTGCTTGGTCTCCCAACTGGCTCATCGCCCATACCGACGTACCGGAGGCTCATCCAACTCTACAAGGACGGCAAAGTATCGTGGGTATTTCCTTTGTATGAAATTCCCCGCTCTCAAGTAGCCCATTACCCCTTAGATTCAAGCATGTCGTAACCTTCAATATGGATGAATATGTTGGCCTGCCCAGAGACCATCCCGAATCTTACCACACTTTCATGTTCAAAGAGCTCTTTTCTCATAGTAGGTGGATCTACTTGACCCATCTCACCCCCACCACTGACTCCAGTCTGCAGTTGATATTCCTCCGTCACAGGTCCATATACTCGATGGAAATGCACCCAACCTGGTTGACGAATGTAATTCCTACGAAACGCTCATAAAGCAATATGGAGGAATCGAACTCTTCCTTGCTGGTATCGGCGAAGACGGGCACATCGCTTTCAACGAACCAGGTACGCCCGATGCACCCCCCATCGCTTCGTGATCTTACGACTACTTTCCGAACTGAAGGTTCCTCCCTCGCCTCGCGCACACGCATCAAAACACTTGCCTACGACACCATCCTCGCCAACGCCCGTTTCTTCAATGGCGATGTTTCGGCTGTGCCGCGAATGGCTCTTACGGTCGGTGTTGCCACCGTTCTTGAGGCAAGAGAGATTGTCGTCATCGTCACCGGCCTTCGGAAGTCCCTTGCACTCAGCAAAGCTATCGAAGGCGGGGTGAACCATTTGGTGAGTGCGGATCTTTTTGGTATGCCCATTCCTCACCATGAATACACCTGATAGTGGACACTCTCTGCGCTTCAACTCCATCCTTGGGCCCTCATTGTTGTTGATGAAGACGCAACATCTGGTGTGTCTTTCGCTAATCTTGCCGCCCTTGTCTACATCCAACTCCCACTGACAACATGCCATAGACCTTCACGTCAAGACTGTTAAGTACTTCAAGTCCATCGAACGTGTCCAGGAAGAAGTTGAGCGCACACAGCAGCAGCTTGCTGAGAGTGCTGCAGGAGGTGAACTTCGTTTAGGCGAGGCTGTTGCCATTGGGCTTTGTGGAGAGGCTGCCGCGGCAGGGCTGGCTGATGGGAAGGAGTAATTCCAGGTGATATGTGACGAATGTTTAGCTAAAGTTGGATTTAGGTAATGTTCGGTGTTGGGTCAACAGATTGGCAGATAACTCTTAAGAAGAGATGGATCCATGTATATGCCCCATCATGTACAACAATTAAACCTTACAAGCAAGGGGATCTCGCCCTGCCACGGTTGTCTGCCAGTACTAGTTACATTCCGCAGCCTGGAACTATAGTATTACACATGTAGTTTGAACCGGACCCTTTAATTCAGCATGAGCAGATTATACACGGGGGAGCATTCCACGTTATTATAGCTTGTTCTTCACGACATTTTTGCAATCCAAGCTTGCGAGCGCGTCCTCCAAGAGCCTTAAGGCGACCGACGCCGACCCCCAAGAAGACTGGAATCCCATGCCAGAGTGCCTGCGGGGGTCACGTTGTCTGAATAAGCTTCATTCCGGACGCCCAGTGGATACATATACTCACCCGTAGTTATAAATGACGGGAATCCTGGTCTCTAGACCGCCTTCAAACCATTTCAACTCAAGCCTGATGCCCCCTTTCCTGGCAGGCCGAAAGCCGCAACCTTCGTCAATAATAAGTGGCCGTAGATCATCGATGGTCGGCATGCGTTCTGCACGAATTTCTGGGGGGGCAAGCTCGGGACAAACACCAAGGGCACGTGTTAAAATAGTGTCTCTGTCTTCCTTTCGGGGAACTGGAAACCTGCGAAGAACGAAGGATCGACATCAAGAAGCGGAAGTATCACACATGCTATAGGCGAGAGGCCTACCAATCGTTGGCCCCTCTGATACCCCCGATCAGCACCTATCGAAAACCCTCGTTCACCTTTCCATAACTCAACTCAGACGAACACTTACATCTCCAGTAATTCTGGGCATAACGTAGCTGTACGATCCGTCTGCCTGTGATAGGGTTCTCCCGTACCTTACCCACGGTGCTCTCAGAACAACAGTCTGGCCCCGAATTGGGTAAACATCTTTGTCCTCGACACCGCCTAGGAAGCGCGCCCCTAGACCAGCGCATAGTACAACCGCGTCGGGCTTCCGGGGAAGCCCGTCAATACCGCCTTGCATCGCCTGGCTAATGTGCTGCAGCTGCGCTCGCACGATGGTCCCCCCGCCAGCCAAGAATCGACCCATAAGCCAGTTAAGATAGACAGGGGTATACAGGGTGAACGTGGTGAACGTCCAACCATGCGTCGCTCCAGGAACTAACTCGGTCTGAGAGATCGGTCGGAACTGTTGTATTTGTGGCATACAATGCCTTCAAATTCACCACCTATTCATCGTTATCACTTACGTCTGGCATATAATCCAACCCCTTGGTAGGGTCCACTCCGTCACCGTGGAACTCAGTATGGTTGTATCGCAAGAAACACCGGGGTATGGGACCATCGAGCCCGGAGTCCTTCCACATCACGTCGAAGGTTTCTTTGTCCAGTTCTAGGAAAAGAAACGGTCAAGCCACCTTTCATTACCCTATGGCAAATGAAGTAGATACCGCGTTGGCGCTCATCGTCAAACGCCTGACTGACATGGTGAGCACCCTGGTCATCTCAAATGGAGTGGTTAGTTCATGGCTACCACTAGCTCATGTTGACTTACGGCCCAGTGGCTAGTATAGCGAATTGTCTTTGGATCAGTGGGGAAGGTTTCAGCGACTATTGTGACATGGTATATGCCCCTCTCTTGGATCTTGAGCGCGGTAGATAAACCAACGACTCCTGTGGGTTGTCATGTAGTGTCTCCTCCGTCACGCACATGGTGCATACGCGTACCAGCTCCAATGATGATAATGTTTTTCTTCGTCTCACTTTCTGTGCTCATGGTGGTTGATCCGATCCAAGTAGAGGAGTTGTTTGCGGTCAGGTACTGTTGGATGGACTTTAAACGATTTCATGTTCGTCCTAGTACGAACATGCATGACTTTGGGGAATCTACAGGAGTACTCCTGATTATGTAATATATACGATATTATGCTGTAGCGGAAGATTCTTGGTTCTCGATGCCCACTATCTCCAGCCGCACTGCCTTTGGACAGTCTCGTCCCCGTTTACTGCGTGTCGAGCGTCGTGCTATCTTAGAACGACATGCACAATTCAAGTCCCACGGAAACAAATGTACCGAATGTTAGAGTGAATGTCGCGTATTTTATGTTGGACGAGGATAGCATTTAGCACGACGTGGGCTAGATGTCGCATTATTTATCCCCGACAGTGTATACCGCTGTCCCGTCACATGCATGAGTCGAGGCAGTGGACACTGATATGTGATGACAATAGCACGAGGCAAGGTTGGAAAACAATCTTCCGTCGCATGTGAGCCGTGTAGGTGGGTAGTCACCGCGATAATACCGCGCTCTGTCGTGACGCATGGCTGATGTTCATCTCTGTTGTAGTAACCTCGACCTGGCCAACCTTGTGTACCCAATCTCCGTCTACTCGATCGACAGCCAATGATCTGAGAGGTTGCTGTACGCATACATATCGATAAATGGTTGCGGTACACCAGGGAAGCTAGTGTGATTTGGAGCCCTGTAAGCTGCGTGGAATGGACCCGAGAACCGGAGAGCAACGCCTCAAATCGTCGTAGGAACATGTGTAGGCTCCATCTCGGATTTCATATTATTGTTCTCCCAAGGAAGCGCCCGTGCATTACGTCAGCAAGCCATTTTCTTGCATCCCTAAGCCACACAGCTGCCAACTCGGCCTTTTCTCCTTCACCTCGTCTGCGTTTCTGGGTTATGCCCGCGACACCGTCGAAGCGCACAGCAGAGCGCCCTCCAGAGGATGAACCACTACCAAAGAGGCCCACACCGTCGTCTCCGGAGGAAGGCGAACTAGACGACTCCGAACCACTCTCGCCACACTCCGTAATTCCTCCATCGCCAAGGTCCCTTTCAGAGTCGAGGCCGAAAGTCGCATTTCCGTTCAAAACAAAGCCTAGGAACCAAGATGCTTCGCCAGGACCATATGCGAGATTAAACGGTCAAGGGGACAGGGATCCCGGCGTCATTTACGAACGCCCACCGGGAGACGAGAGACGTGTTCACGAAGAGGACCAGCGTAGGGCAAGGTCTCGTCATGGACACGACAGTCCTCGACGGCGACAGCCGCCTCACTATGGAGACCATTGGGAACCCGGTTGCGGGAGAGAGGGAGACCGGGATCGCCGTCCGCCCAACTGGGATCCGCTACGGGATCCCCATAGACACATGCATGATCGTTATAGACCCCCGCGGGACAGGTACATGGACAGGGACCACGACAGGAATCGTGAAAGGTCTCCACCTTCCATACGTTCCGACCGTTCTCTCTCCCCCTCGTCTACCCCTCAACGAGAAAAACACAGGCTACCTTCTCGTCATTCCTCAACCATGTCATTCTCACCGCCGACTCGCAACTATGACGTGGACAGGCTGCATGACCAAAGGATGCGAGAAGGTTGGGATCGTAGTCGATACGGTGACGACCATTACTGGGCGGATCTTCACCAGGACGACCGATACTACCGTCCGAATCGCGTGACGCGGAGCGATCACCCTCGTGATAGAGCACACCCTTATGACTATGAACGTGGCCGCCTTGATAGACAATACGATAATGACGACAGTCAGCCACCCCGCCCAGATGAATACCGTCCCGTCTCGCCACGCCGAGCCTTCGACCGACAACAACAGGGCGACTATTATCGACCAGTTTCTCCTCGTTCTCAGCCGCCCCCTCCTCCACTCTCGCCTCCCCCTCCCATCCCCCCCACTCAACCGGTCAAAAATGACGCTCTTCCTACCTCACATGCTACCGTCTCAATAGCCATGCCGTTCAGACGACCTCAGGCTCCAAGAGGTGATCACTCGCCGTCACCCTACCCATTGCCACCTGCAAACGAAGCCGATGTTTGCCGGGCAATGGAAAAGAAGGAGGCGGCGGCGGGAGATGCCACATCTAAACATGCGGTGGCTTCACAGCGTTGGCGGCGCGAACCCGTTCAGCGGACTAGAAAGGAGGAAATGATGGTTTACGGACGGATGTTTGAAGGTTGCGGTCAACAGAGTGACTATGACGCAACCACGAAGCTCGGCGAAGGTACCTTTGGGTGAGTAGCACGAAATGTTCGACCTGGTGATGGACAAACCCAACTCCTTGGTCCTCAGAGAGGTTCATAAAGCCGTCCAAATCGGTACTGGTCGCGCCGTCGCTCTGAAACGTATATTGATGCACAACGAGAAGGAAGGCATGCCCGTTACTGCTTTGCGAGAGATTAAGATCCTGAAAGCGATGCACCATTCCTGCATTGTCGAAATCTTGGACATGTTTGTTGTCAGGAGTACGCGAAACGTGCTCATTTCCTGTTCGTGTCCGACTAACCCTTCCCAGGTAAAGGGAAAGATAGTACACTCTCGGTGTATATGGTGTTCCCGTATATGGACCATGACTTGGCTGGTTTGTTGGAGAACGAACGGGTGAAGCTTAGCCCTAGCCAAATCAAACTCTACATGAAGCAACTTTTGGAGGGCACAGAGTATATGCACCGCGTAAGTTGCCTCCCTCGGTCATTCCCAGGCTACTTATGTATTCGCACGTAGAACCATATCCTGCACCGAGATATGAAGGCTGCCAACCTGCTTATCGACAATGCTGGGTCTTTGCGCATTGCAGACTTTGGCTTGGCGCGTGCCTTCGATCCTGCCATCGTACACGGTGTGCGAGATCATAATGGAAAGGAGAGAAAGTACACCAATTGCGTGGTCACACGATGGTACCGCCCTCCAGAATTGCTACTCGGGGCACGGCAATACGGCGGAGAAGTTGACATGTGGGGTATTGGGTTCGTATTCTCGTCACTCACACTCTCATCGTGCAGGTCTTAGACACCTTGCAGATGTGTGTTGGGGGAGATGTTCATGCGCAAACCTATCCTACCGGGAACTTCGGACATAGACCAATTGGAGAAGATCTGGCAATTATGTGGAACACCAAATCAACACACGTGGCCAAACTATGATGCACTACCGGGATGCGAAGGCGTTAAACGGTTTCCACTCTATTCGAAGAGACTCAAGTCAGCGTATGAGACGTCAGTCTCTGTATCTTGCTCACGTATGATATGACCTTACCATAATGTTTGCAGCGTTAGCGCGGAAACTTGTGATCTCATGGATAAACTACTCACCTGTAACCCAAGAGAGCGTATTACTGCAGCTGCAGCCCTGGATCATGATTACTTCTGGACGGACCCACTGCCCGCAGATCCGAAGACGTGAGTATCCAGCCAATTCCTGTTGTGTGTGCTAAATTAGCCGCTAGTCTTCCTTCGTATGAATCGTCACACGAATTCGATAAACGAGGTCGGCGCAATCACCCGCCTCCGGGTGTGGTGCCACCAGACAATTTCCGACCTCACCCGCCAGCCGGACATCCTCCTTACCACGGACGTGCTCCCCCAGCACGCGAGGCTTTCCGGACTGGCCCACCGCCTCCGCCAGTCATCGTCAGCGCTCTCATGCAAGGAGCACCACATGGGCACGGGCCACCCATGCCGTTCAATCGTCCTCCACCGTACCCTCCACAGCCTACAAGATATCCCGGACCCCCCGGCCCTCCTGGGCATCCTGGGCACCCTGGCCCTCCTGGATATCCTGGGGGGTATCCTGGGTATCCTGGTCCTCCTGGGCATCCCGGGCATCCTGGCCGCCCACCTGCATTGCCTGATCCACCCTCGCACCTACCGGCTAAGCCAAGCGCCCCGCTGGGTCTGAATCCATCCCAGTTTGCGGGACGTGATAAAGGGCCGCGCCGGGGATATGGTAATGGAGGCGGCAGTGCTACTGGGGGACGTCCCCCACCACCAGCACCACCATCGCAGAGTGGGTACAGTAATGGAGATGTCCTACCATACGGCTGACGGGCTCATCGCCTGCGTATTCTACTGATTTATCTTTAGCTTTCTGGGGAGGTATAAATGCATTATGTAATAAATGCTTTGCTTTAGCTCTGCTTGGGACG
>JADGIP010000615.1:0-13923 GCA_016618355.2 Astraeus odoratus | reverse complement strand
AAGCGTCGTCCATCATCGCAGGAAAATGGGTAGGCTGTAACGTGTTGTGTACATGACTGGAGCTCTTTTGCAAGGGTTTCTGCTGGCATTCCTGTGACTGTGTTGATAAACTATAGAGCCCCATTCGTCAGTGACTGCTTATGGTTGGTGGTTGCGTCATTTACGTACGTTGCTCATTCCTGATCCCGTGGTTCCCATGAGACTGTAAACAATGTATTGAGCTCACACCAGAAGTACCTAGGTGTAAATACATACAGCACGACAACGTCACTAGGTTGAACTTCGGACGGTTGTATCGGCGTCCGTGCTTTGTCCAGGTAAGTGTCCTGAGATCGCGCTGACGTTGACAATGGTGTCGGTGGTCGGTCGGGTCTGATGGATGGCGGTGCAGAATTCTTGACAAAGATGGCCTTAACGACACATCGGACCACGAAGGTTATTGCCGACAATGGACCCATCACTTGGGAGATACGGTGGAAAGGTACTCGAAAGCACCTTCGTTCGCGGATAGAGCAAGAGTGGATGATCAACTGAGTGAGTGGGGTGTACCCAGTGGGTCGTGTTATATAAATTCTTTTGTACGCAGTGGAGTTGACACTACGATAACAACGGAAACATGATCACATTAGGGAGGCATCTGATACCAGATCTCGCGGACTGCGAACTTGCATGGAGGAAGGAGACATCGTATATGACCGTAGGGCACAGCGGTAACGTTCCTCCGCGCCACCTCCAGGATCGTCGGAAATGGCTCTGATCTGGCTGTGCTAATACGTGTCCATAATGGTACCACCTGCCTCCGCCAACCCGCCTCCAAGTAATGTAAAATTGCCGCAGTAAGTAATTGATTCTGCGAACGCCTCCGTTGAACGCCAAGCTGTGTTCCGCTATGTCACCGCCTCACCGATTTAAAATTAGTGGCCCCTGGATGTGTCTCCAGCAGGCAACGTCGTGCCTTCCGCCTTCCATCTAGGGTGGCCGTGAACATGGAGGGTAAGACCTGAGGGGCACGTGATATCGAGTTATCATTGCTGGACATTGGCGTAGTCAGCTCAATTTGTATTCATTCATTCATTCCTATTGTGACTGCTAGTTCACTTATACCCGGTTGTCTGGCATCTGATTGATTTGTGGATAATAAACAGCGACAAAATAACAAGGTCGGTCGTCGGACAGGGGTGAGGAATGCAACAACATACACGTTGTTGAAACCCTTGGCCTCACGGCGTGTAAAATCAACGTTGGTCCTGTGCAGGCCAGTAGTATTCCTCTCATCAGTATTGTTCGGTTGAACTGCCTCTATACCACCACACATACGAAGATTTCATCTCATTGCATCATGTCTTAGTGATGGTCCGGTTATTTATGGAATTTAAATTGCGTACCTAACGTCGGGAGGATGATAGTCGACGCAGTGATGGGTACCTCCTCCTGCCGGCACTCGGCATGATGCCCGCTCCTGTGGCTGGATAGCATACCACCTTACGACTTGCACAAGAAAGATACATGGTCGAGTGTAAACTATCCCATAGCGCCAGTGGTGATTGATTTGTGAGACCACTTGTCATTTTGCGTCGACCTACAATTCGGCACTTCTGCCGAGCAATGTCCGTATGGTAATCAACTTTCAACTGACTACCAACGTCCAAAACCTGGTACAGCGGTTACTCGTTGACCAAAGTCTTAGTAGCACTAACTGGCGACAAACATGGGCCATTATGAAAAGATCCTAGTACAAAACTATTGACATGGGGGAATTATGATACATGTAGCTTCACAGAGAGGGGTATAAGGCAGTGTCCAGCACGACTACTCATGATCAAGCTTTCGCAAGGTATCGAGGCTGGTATCTCGCTGGGGAGCTTCCATATAAGAATATCTGAAAAATATAACCGGTGCACTCCCCTGCTCTAGTTTCCCCATATTCTGGCTCGGAAGCCCCTAGTAATAAATCCAGTCAGTCCAATATCAGGGAGATGAAAATTGTTTGTGGCTCACCTGAACTTGCCAGATAGTGTTTCCTTTTGCACTCGGCTTCCACTACTTGCCTGGTTTAGATTCTTTCCCAGGCCCATCAACCCTTGCACCGGAAGAGTCTTCCTAGCGTCTCCTAAACTATGTACGATCTCCCATGCTGACTCCGGTGTGTTGTTGAATCGCTTATAGTGGGCGCCAGCGTCGATGAGCGATTTCCAGTGCATGATTTGGAGGTTATCCTCTGTATGTTGTACCTCGGACTCCGCGTCCACGTCATCCCACATTGTTGTCACGAGTCGTACTCGATCCGCTGCATCGTGGCCGCACAAACGATAAAGAGCCTGGAAGCTACTAAGCTCTGCGCCGGTCCTGTCATGCTCAGTTATACGTCGAGTGTATATTAGGCCGGTAGGCTTGATGGACCTTTGGTTCCTACGTAGGAGTTAAGTAGGTGGCAAGTGGGCACAGGAAAACAGGCGCACGTCACGTCTAGCCACTCCGCAAGCTTTTTGAGCACCATATTTTGTGATGAATACACGCTTTTGAAACCAGGTGTATCCACAAAGACGAAGCGTCGTCCTCCGCGATAACATGGGTAAGCCCTGACGTCTGTTGTACAGGAGGTAAGATCCTGTGCGTTGTGTTCCGCTGGCATCCCGGTAAGTTTATTGATAAACTGGAACGTCACGTCAGAGACGAATAAACGTTGATGAGTGTATCATCCCGCTTACATTGCTCATTCCGGAACCAGTGGTGCCTAGCACACTTCGAATAGCAGTGGTCAACCTTATATATGGAAATAATGCCGAACAGCAACGTACAGAATAACATTATCATTGGACTCAATCTTCGACACGTCTATTATTGGCCGTGGGTCATTCTGGTGGGGCTCTACAGTTTTCTGGATGGAGTTGGTCAGAAATGCATCGCGGACATGTAGAACCCATGTACCGAGAAAAGCGCTACACCTTCCATAGTGTCTCGCTGGCGTTGAAGTTGTCTGCCAGCAGCTGTATCGTCCAGTGACATTTTCTTGTCGATGAGTTCCTTTTGAAGGAGAAGGGCCTTCCTGGTGTCTCCAAACCTACGTATGACATCCCATGCCCCCTCGAGCGTATTGTTGAATCGTTCATAATGGGCTCCAGCGGCCAGGAGTGAGCTCCATCGCACATTTTTCAAGGTATATTCCCTCTCCATCGCCTCCGACTCGTCGTTTATGTCATCCCACATAGTTGTTATAAGTTGAACACGATCAGCCGCTTCATTCCCACACACGGCAGAGAGCAGTTGGAAGGCATTCAGGGTAGAACCAGAGTAGTGAGTGTCTGTTATGCGATGTGTATAGATAATGCCTGTGGGGATGATTGACTTTTGATATCTGCGCGGATATGAGCGAACACTCAACGTGGGATGTGAAATACTGTACGTTGTTCTCAGGAACGTTGCTAGCTTTTTCAACAGCACGCTTTGCGGTATGTCTCCATTAAATCCCGGAGTGTCCACGAAGACAAAACGTTGTCCGCCTGAGTCGCATGCGTAAGCACAGACATCCCTCGTGCAGGATGTGAGTGTGGATGCTCCAGCTTCTGGTTCCAGTCCTGCAAGCTTGTTTATGAACTATATGCCATCCATCAACGACCATTTGACATCAATGCCTGTTATGCACCCACGTTGCTCATTCCGGATCCCGTTGTCCCTAATACTCTGTCAACGAGAAGGGAACATTAGGTTCATATTAGATGCTGGTTGGCGGATAGCTCGCACATGATGAGCATGTCATCGGGTTTGATGTCAGACATCTGAATCGCTAGCTGCGTTCTGTCTATTTGTCCCATGGTTGATCCCAATATTGACGTTCGGGATCCTGGATGAGATGCCCAAGGAAAAATTCTTATGGTCGTGAGTTTAGCGTCTGAGCGGCCAAGTTCAGTACGACGGTAGGTGGGCAGATCGATGTCGAAAGAGGAGGGTTAACAGTGCTGGAGTGGTGGTTGAAACGTTTTCTTGCTGTGAATTGGCGCCCATGTAAAACTACGCGCTCGGGCCATGGAGTATCCCAGGATCCATGAGGGTGAAAGCACGCGTCCGGCCACGCGTCCATTCAGCAGAAGCACCGGTTTCGTTGGCCCCAGTGCGCACTGCAGCGCTGCTATTCCATTGGCTTGTGGATGTAGGAGGCCGTGGGCATACATGGCACCTGTGGAGATTACCTATACGGTTGGCCGGTGGTCTGTCCTCTCCCAAGGTAGTTACATGCGATGCCATTACATAACCTGGATAGTATCAACCTCCACTTCAGTTTACGAATGAGCCAGAATAGACCTCCACAAATCTCGACGGACATCTTACGGAGAATGCAGTGAAGATGCCCAAAAGGATGAGGGGCATATACACCAACAGATCAACAACATGGAGTGACGTGTGCACAGTAAGCCCTGTTTTGAAAGCATGTCCTACGAAGCAGGAGGTCGTATTATGTTTTTCCTTTCTTCCAAGACTGTGCCTACGGTTTTAGGTTCAGACGGAGTTTGAATTGTACGTTCAGGATTAGATACCCCTAACAGTTTTTCTTCGTGGCATCTTCTCGTCGTTTCCATCTTTACAAAACTCGAATCAGCGCAACTACTTTTCAGAGTAAGGACTTTATTCATGTAATGTCGCGGTTGATGTCAGCTTTGTCTACAAAGTCATTTACCCAAATACATAGCAAAGTGAGCTAATTGGTGTTGCGGGCAGTTTCATGCGCAGACACCAAAGGATGGCATGGTACGTCAACTTCTCCCTTCTCCCCCGCAGATACTTTTGTGTGGAACTCATGAACTGTATATTGTCTAGTGGATATGTTATAAAGGTCTCCCAGCAGTGGTGCGTAGTCTTTGTTCGTTGCATCCTCTTGTCATTGCAGTCTTTACAAATATTGAATCAGTGAGTGTCAGTGTTGACTGATATTAAGAGAGTCGGAGACCTGGTAGGCTCAGCACCGCTACGATGTATAGCTAAGATTTACCACACACGTTCGACACAGCTTACTGGTAATGTTGCTGCTACTATAACCAAAACGAAGCAGAAAAACGGTAATTTCGAAGGGTAATTTAATTACAGTTCGCGAACTGCATCAAGTGAGCCAGCTAGGTAGGAAGTTTTCCTGATGCTACATGTAACTGCTGGCTGGGCCTGCTGACCACAATGACGGCACTCTGAGATTTCGTTGAGCATCGGAATCCATGTATTATTTGCGGGCTTTCTAAACCACGGTCACAAAAATACAGCGGGCATAGGTTTGTCTGCACTACAACCACCATAGTTTAGCTAGCCAAGTCCTGGTGAAGAATCAAATTAGCCCCAAGGGCGTGACGAAGGTAGAGGTTCTCCCGGATAGAAACTTGCCTGAATCGTTTCAGAGTGGATCCTTGAGTGGGAACAGTCTGCTTGGAATCATATAGACCCTGCACGATCTGCCAAGCAGACTCGGACGTATTATGGAATCGCTCATAGCGGGCACCAGCGTCGAGAAAAGAATTCCAATGCACACGTTTCAGGTCGTTCTCGGCGCGCTTGAGGTCGGACTGTGCATTCGTGCTATCCAGCATCGTTGATATGAGCCGTATTCGATCTGGTGCTTCGCGTCCGCAGAAGGCAGAGAGCTTGCGAAAACTAGTAAACTCAGCACCGGTCATCTGTTGATCCGTAATGGATCTTGTGTAGATCCAGCTAATAGGTTTGATAGACTTTCCATTCCTAGCACTTACTCTGGTGTGAGCGATTCGCAGGTAAGTATGAACGAATTTGCATACGCTATGTCCAACCACTCCGTTATTTTTTGTAACACGAAATATTGCGATTTGTGTGTACCGTCGAAACCTGGAGTGTCGACGAAGACGAAGCGTTGTCCACCCCGATGACATGCATATGACTTGACATCTCTTGCACAGGTGGTATGCCATGTTCTGCTTTCTGGTTGCATCCCAGTAAGTTTATCGATAAGCTATATGGCAGCCCTGAACAACCCGCTGGACGTCTATGAATTTATTGCCAACTCACGTTGCTTTTTCCTGAACAACTCGGTCCCAACACACTATGAATAGGTATGTAACCTTCCCACTGTAAAATGCCTCATGAACATCACGTACAGGATGATATTATCACCAGAATCGATATCGGCTGCCTCGATCGTTAGTTGTAGGTTGCTCTGCGTAGGTGTCACAGAGACGTTCTGCAAAGTTTCCTGGAAAGGTAGTGCGTCCTTCTGCAAAGATAAGAAGTTGTCTCGCGAAGGTACAACAATGTTCTGGACCAAGTTGGTGATTAGTGCCCTTTCGACACTTCGGAACATGCATACCTTGCTTTCAATTACACCCGGCTTATTTCGAAGTCGCCTCCCCACAGATGTATTCTCTAGCGACACTCCCTCATCAACTAGCTCTCTTTGAAGTAGAAGGGTCTTCTTAATGTCTCCTAACCCAAGCACTATCTTCCATGCTGATTCAAATGTATCAACAAACCTTTCGCAACGGGCTCCAGCATCGAGGAGAGATTTCCAGTGCTCTGTTTTCAATTCGCCTTCCCTCTCCTCTGCCACTGCCTGTTCTTGTACTTCGTGCCACATGGTTGTGACTAGTCGCACCCGATCGGCTGCTTCGTTCCCGCACAAATCGGTGATTATTTGAATGTTGTACAAGTCGATATTGGAGCAGTGCGGATCTGTTATTCTGCGTGTGCAAACCACCCCAGTAGGCGTGATAGCTTTTTGGTATCTGCATAGGCATGACGGTAAGTCCGAGCAGGTTCGTGCAACTTTCTCGTACATTGCTCTCAGCCATGATGCTAGTCGTTCCAGCAGCACACTATCTACCGCAAAGTCTGGGGTGACCACGAAAACGAAACGTCTTCCCTCGTTGTCACATACATAGACACTGATGTCCCTTGTGCAGTCTGTGGGCTTGTCCAATGCAGGCTTTAATCCTGTAATTGTGCTTATAAACTACATACTGCTGGTTAACGTCAACATATCGTTAGCATTGCACCTACGTTGCTCGTTCCGGGATCCATTGATTCGAAGATACTGCCCACAGCAAGCATCAGTTCATCGTGTAAGGTGGCTCGTGGATAACACTTACAGGATGACGATATCATCATGCTCAATTTCAGACGCCTGAGTTATTAGCTGTGTTCTGTTCCAAGATGTAAGGGTGCTGCACTGGGACGTTTGCGCTGAAAAATAATTTGACGCCATTGTAGTACATTGTGACAAGTTCGTTGCATCCTGAAAAGATGTAGTTTGCAGTGACTCACTGTAACATCAAAATTACATTCGTATGGAATCAGTGCGGTGCATAACTGACAACTCTATGAAAGAAGCGCACTAGGTGACAACTTTGGTTTCCTCGTCATTCCATATCGGTATCGTTACTTGCGGGCTACTTGCTAATTCTGATGTGGTAGTCTCCTGAAATGGGTGGCTTGTACTGTATCTCTGAATCGGTAAGGGATGCACACACCATGGTCTGCTTAAGCTTTTCGACGATATCAGATATTCCTGGGCGGCTGGACGGCTCCTTTTCCCAGCATGATATACATATATTCCACCATAGGTCTGTTAAACGACCACACGTTTCTTGCTCACTTGGGCGATCATGTGGTCCTTGCAAGATCCGGCAAATAATTACCCGCATGCCCCGTATGTCGTGGAAGGGCAGTCTGCCAGTGAAAAGTTCCTATTAGGAAATCAGCTAAAATTTTCATTTTAGCGAGGTGTGACGGACGCACAAGGACGGTCATTCCGAAAGCCCAGATATCCCCTTCAGAGGAGATCTCGCTGTTATCGAGATTCTCGGGGCTCGAGTGGCGGATCGTTCCGCCATGAACTGTAGCAAGGGAAAAACTGAATGATGAATTCGTGAGGTAGGAGAGGCCAAAATCTGTAAGAAGAGCACGACCGTCACTGGCGATGAGAACGTTCGACTACCCAGTATTGGTTTGTCAGAGTTTCGGAATGCAGTGAGAGTAAACGTATATACCCCTTTCAAATCACCATGGTAGATCGGGCCTTGTTTATGCCCATGAAGGTACTCCAAACCTTTTGCGATGTCTAAGATCTGGGTGAAAATCGTTGGATGCGCTACAGTGCATGTATGCATCGTTGCACTGACCAACGGACGGGGATCAACATCTCGGTCCTGAACGTATTCATGTGCATTCCCTTTTTCCATCCATTCCGATATGATTGATATCGAGTCATCGAATGTCGTAACAATTCCAAGGAGCTTGAGGACGTTGTCGTGACTGAGTTTGGACCAGATGTGGACTTCACGCAGGACGTTCTATACTTAGAGTCCATGACGACGCTAGCAAACAAGCACCTGAACCCCGAACCTTGATTGCCACGACGTCTCGAGGATGCTCCCGCATTGTCTTTATGGCAACCTCTGTTCCACTAGGCACACTGATGTCAGGTAGCGGCTCAGACCCCTGCTGATACCTTAATGTCCCTTTGTATACTTTGGCTTGTCCTCCAACCAGGACAATGGATGTATCCCTGTCAACTAGTCTATTAAGGTTAATGGAGTAGCGAGTCGCTCGTTGTGCGAATTCTGCGAGAGAGGGTCTTGGATCCATGAGCCTCAGTAATGTATCTGGCAAGGCAGGTCGGTGGTCTTCAAAACGGTTGGCTTGGGTTCACTCTCATATAGCAAGGCGCTATACTTCAGCTAACCCTGGACCCATAAGAGCAGGCGCCCATAAACAATAGTACGTATGCATATGCTCGTTTACACATGCATGCCAGTATCATGCCGCGCTGCGAATGGTATTCCCTTGCGATTTCCAGCCCTAACCTAGATGTATTTCCAGGTCATGCGACTCCGGCATCGGGAAGAATCTCTATACTGTTCAATGCCAACGAAGACAAAAATCTAAGCTGTGCCATGTCTTGGCCTTGAACATCACGGCACTACATGCACGTACGAGCAACGACACACCCAAGCTGGCAGACTAATCCATCAATGCATCAGCTTCCACAAAGTGGAGCATCACTTATGATGCATTCAGCTCGTGTCGCAGCATGAATGGTGCGTGCCAGCTGCCTTTGAACAGGAATGACATCTCAGTGGCACTAAAAGGCTTGTCTGTTGCATCTAACTCATTTCTTGCGCGCAAATTCATGACATTGACAGGGCTTGATTCGAGAATCCACCCATTCGACCAGACGGAAGGGGCGCGTGAGTACGTTGCTTATATATCGTGCGCGGTATACATACATCCTGGTAAATTTACTGGTTCCCAGTAACACAGGTCTTTCATTGCCGATCTCGTACACCAGACGAAGCTGTCAACGATGTATTGTTAAGGCCGGAAATCTGCGTATGAGTGTAGTATGCACAGAACGATCGTATCATTGGCCTTGATTTAGGATGGCATATGACTGTTCTTGATCTGTTCTCGCAAGCGCTTTTGTTCCGGATTGATAGCATCAATGACAAATGCGAGACGTAGTTCAGTGCAGATACGTAGTCGACGTAGTTTCGGTGACATCTCATGCCAGAAGCACTTCCAACTAAGGATATATGACACTACAATAAGAGGAAAAAGCAATCTTTGACGGTGTCATGGGGCCGGAATTGGTTTGCAGCGGCTATCTAGGTGAAGTCTTGCTTGCTTTGGTTGGATGTCTGGACGTATGAGTATAACTAGTCTATCTCCTATGACATAAATCTAAGATCATCTCGGCATGCTCTAGCTTCTGCCCTGACCCCAGATTTCGCAGGCACGAAGGCTTACCCCAATTACAGTATTTTATGAACCCGGGAACACGATTCTCGTGTTGTAGACACTAGTCAAGCTTAATATCCGCATTTCTAAGCCTTTCCAAATGGGTCTGCGATGCACTGCCATTAGCACCTCTGCCTCGGTGCTAGCCTATCAGTCCAAAGATCCGGGAGACGTTGCAGCGCTGGTACATCCGCTTTTAATTTTAGTGGAACGGACCTGGCCCAAATTGATAACGAGCTCCACACTGGTGTCGAATATCACTGCGCAATGCCCATAATGTACCTTACATACGGTACGAGTCTACATGTACGACGGGTCGCTCTTATCAAGGTGTTTCCAGGGAAAATCATCGACGAAGCAATACAGTAAATGCCGAGGTGGTTGTAACCATGATTAAATGTCTTACATGCCAATGAATATCTTCCACCCAATTCTAATTTAATTCACATATTTGTACGATTATATGAGATATGGGAGTGCTGATTACTATGCCAATCTAGTTAAAAAATCTAAATACGCTATTACTAAGTTTTAAGGATCACTGATCCAAGCGATAAACACATCGTATAGAACAGCAGCAGAGTGCGCAAGGTCTCTTCCTTGTCATCCAGCGCACATATACTCCCCCCTGGCATACTTTGTCGTTCCATAGAATTCAGAAGATTCACTTCCTGGTGAATTTATATATATCCCATTTCCAATCTGTAAATATGAATAACTTTGATGTCCCATATCGGAAGTCCTGGTGGGTGAATAGGTCAGCTAAACATCACATGAGAATGACAACTATGCCAGAAACCTTCTTTATTTCTGCGAGAGGATGTTGCATCGCAGCGGAAATGAAATATTTCTCGAGAACAAGGGCCTCCGCTTGTCCGCTAAGTCAAGTATGATGCTCCATGCCGACTGTGTTGTGTTGTCAAAACGTCCATAACGAGCTCCTTCAAGGAGAAGTTCCCTCCAATGTATCTTCTGCAGTTCTCTCTCCATTTTGCAACCATCCGTCTCATCAGGTAATTCATCCCACATGGTTGTCACCAGTCGTGCTCGATTAGCTGCATTTCGGCATAAGCTGGCTAACATTTTGAAGCAGCTTTCTTCGGTGCCCGACATGTGTTCATCTGTTATGCGGCGTGTGTAAATTACACCAGTAAGTTGAACGCCTCGTCGGCATCTAAGCCAATATAAATCTCTTAACAAGTTGGTAGTAAATTTGCCACCTACCTTCCCATCCACCTCGCTAGTTCTTCGAGGACCACCTTTTGTGATGAATAATTCGTGCCATTGAACCCTGGCGTATCCACAAAGATGAAGCGCCGTCCATCGTTTGAAGAATGTGGGTAGGCTGCAATATTTTGTGTACAGGAGTAGAGATCCCATGCGTCGTTTTCTTCTCGCATCCCTGTGGCTGTGTTGATAAACTAAGAACTACCTGTTAGAGGCTATTCACTGGCTCCATCATTTACGTACGTGGCTCATTCCCGACCCCGTGGTTCCCATTAAACTTTAAGATTGTATATATTACGGCCATATCGAAAATAGTTCGGTGTGACACCTACAGAATGACAATGTCGCTGGGTTGAATTTCGTCAGGTTGTATTGGGGTTCGTTCTTTGTCCAGGTGGGTATCTTCTCTTTGTGCTGGTGTTGCTAACGACGGAGTTGATAGTTGGTCGGGTGATGGACCGACGGAGATGGCCTTAGCAATACGTCGGATCACGGATGTCACCATCGACAATGGACCCATCCCTCGTGGGTATAGCAGAAGCAAGCGAAGGTAGCTTCGTTTGTGAACAGAGGCGAATTTGGATGGCCAGTTAGGTGCAGCTTACTGGGTGCTCGGCACGCAGTGGGAACTATATACAAAATCTAGCGCACAGTGGAGCGCCAAATACACTGCCGAGGCGGTCATCATGTCTTTCATTTCTGGGCTCGTGGAACGACCCTGCAGCACCACAGACGAATGACTCTATGATGCACTGAAGATGACAGGCTTGTGCGCGGCCTCATGTGATACAATCATATTGATAACCGGCTTGCCAACTTGGGTCCTGGATTGCTGATAATGTTGAAATTTGGATTTCGCATAGCCAATAGAATCGTTCGCTTGGGTCGTGCCGATTACATTATGTATCGCCATGGGCACATCGTCCTTGAGGAGTGCGATTTTACAATTTTCGATATTGTGATTCGTATATACCGCAACGAACAGTAAAGTGTTCCATGACGTATCGTTAAGACGCGGTCGGCGTGGATAGTATGGTGTCTTTTACATAATTATTCGGATATTCTTTGCGGTAGCTTTGTAACGGCCGACCGTTCAGCAAGTCTAACGATTGCGGATGATTCCCGTTAATTGTTCTCGGTGGGTGTGGTCAGCGCCTATGATAGAAAAAAAAAATACAGCAGGAAAAAAAAGACAAACAAAAGGGGGGTTGGCATGGATGAAGTTTGAAACATGTGTCACGATGAAATTTGCCTTCCTGTTCGAGTTGGGATTGGGTGGGGCAGGCGGTGGAGTTTGGAATGAGTTTGATCAGGGCTTCAGTTCCTTTTTTGGTCCCTGATATGACTATATAGAGACGCTTCGAAGGTATCATCATGTTCTGACAATCTACTACGACGCGATAGTCTACTCGCAATATGTTATTGGGTTAAACTTGGTGTGAGTCAAATGTTGAGTGGAGGACCCCCCCACGACGACTGCTCCCGGCGATCGCGGCCTGTGACCCTCGTCACAACGTTCCGCATGCGCGACTACGCGCTCGATCATCATCGCCCCACAGACGCTTGCGCAACCACGTGGACGCCATCTTACAGCCTGCCTATAGTACAACCACCTCCTTCGGAGTTCGGGTGCGAAGTCTCTGGCAAAGCATTACCACCCCATCCACCCCACGCCCATGCAACACCATTGCCATGGCCACCGCACACCTGCTAATTTTTTCATGTTCCTTCTGATCCTAATTACACGGCCACTACTACTCGTCCGGCCCTCTTTCGTCATTTCCGACCCTGTTGCAACACTCTACACGCATGACCGTGTGTATTCGGATATACCGCATGCATGATCACCGCCCCTCACACGTTACCTTTACACATGTCCTCACCGCACGCACGATCATTGTCATGCAGGGCCACTTCAGTGCCCGACCACAGCGCATGCCCGACCACCACTGCTCGCTATCCACCCGCAAGAGCACTTCCAAGTGGCTCTCGCCGCATGCACCCAAAAACTTCTAGGGCAACAGCCACTTGACCAACAGATCAGTGCCCTCTGTCATGGATTCATACACGTTAGTCATGATAACGATAACGAGACCCCCCAAAATTTGATATCGTCGATTCTTTGGAAGACCTGGTTCCTGCCAGTGGAGACTGCGGAAAGTGTGCGCTTCTCCGATCTTGCCATTTCTCCTCTACTACGCCTCGGCTGCTCATTGCGACCACGCTGAGTTGGGCCTTCCTCCACGAAAGCATTGTGTAGTACTTTGCCCTGATCGCAGAGCCAATTTCTCAGTCGATCACCTTCGTTCTGGACAAAAGCAATGTCCGAGCCAGTGCTACAGGCGGTAAGTAGGCTGTCCCGAAAACACGCACCACGTTGTTCACCCCTTGCAGACCTACGCAACCCCCCACAACGACAATGATGACGTATATAGCGGGGTTATAGTCGCGACACTGCTAGAATTAGTGTGGAGATTACCTTGGAGACTGGCTCGTGCGTGCAGTACCACCTGTTTGCATGCAGCACGTGGCGCTTACTCTATTTCAGGTAATGAGTCGCGGATAATAGGGACAAGAAGTCCAGATATCTAGACACAGTTAACACATGCTGGACCAGTGCGGAATGAAATCTGATGTAGCTTCGGGTCTTGCCACGTAGACTCTGAAAGGGTACGAACGAGGTAATGGCGGGCGCTAGCAACGGCGAGCTACGTAATGCGAGGGCAAGCGACGGCCCTAATAACGACGAGATAAGATGTAAGCGTAGTAGTGATAGAGACAAGCTTAGACATAGAGAATAAGAGCGATTCGAGTGATCTCAGAGGGAATCACACAGGGAGTAAGAGCTGACGCTGCTCCTTCAGTCAATTTATTGGGGCCTATAATACTGTGCTTATATACTATACTCAGGGGCTTGTCCCCAACCTCCTGTACAATAGCACACACTGAGAC